>JAIUZE010046455.1:0-59010 GCA_022085475.1 Heliosperma pusillum
TCGCATGTATCACATGTTTTGTGACGGTTTTCGATATGTTCCCACTTTGAGTCGGTTTTTACCAATGAGTCGGTTTGAGCACTATTTTGTCTTGTGCTTTGTATTCTCATTCCCTTGGCTACCTTCCCGTTCGTAAGGCTGGAATGTCGGAACGGAGAGTTATCCTACTGCTTAAATGCATGTGTTAGTGGGCATACGACGACGTTGTTGGGAGTTGAACGTTATGCGTTGATCGACCCGGCCGTCAAATGTTGTGTACTTGCGAGGTGGTGTTATTTGCATGTAGCGTACCGCTTGTTATGAGGCTTGAGCTCTTTTCCGCCTCTGTCGTGAATTGATCTACCGAATTTGGGGTACTCGGCATATATATTTTATAAGCCCGAGTCTTGGATGCGAAACGTTTATCGCATGTCGAATCGGAAAATGGTTTATTCCGAGATCCTGGCCAGGTTTAGACTAGGACCGTATTATTATCGTCGTGCTACCAGGAGGAAAATATCTACATATACGAAAGTAGCATCGTGTATGAGTTCAGGGAAATGTTTATCCCTTGGATGCCTGTTAATCATACTTGCCATGTACACGATGCTAGTGCGTTTCATTTACCGTGAGAGTGGTCGTCTTGTGTCGTCTTTGAATGCGTGATTTCATGATATTGTTCATGGTCATTGCATGATTGGACACCGTCATTGTCTTGGTTCGTGAATGGATGATAATATGTTGGATTTGTGTACTCATCGCATGACTTGACTGGTTTGTCTGTCGAGTCTCAATCTTATCAATCTTATACCGCTAACGGTGAGATGTAAGCCCTAGTGAGCGTATTCGATTGCCTAAGAGTGTCTTTCCCGAGTCCTTGAATAGCATGATGGTTCGGATTTGATTTCTTATGCTCTTTCAATTATTCTCATCTTGGCCTATCTATTTCTTTTGTATCTCACAATGTATATCTATAGATGCATGATTTTACTTTTGTGTTTCCTTATATGTACGTTAAAGGTGATATGGCTGGGAGAACCCGGAGTTACTCCCCACTGACTGTGGCGTTCATGTTTTTCATGAATGAACAGGTTGCTTGCATGGATTGACTTTTTGGATATGATATTTTGGGGTTCGGGTGTGAGCTAGCGGGCGTTGTCCCTGGAAGATTTACCTCTAGACGATTTTAGCTTATTTGCTAAACACTTGTTCTTTGTTAACATTTTGAGAGACTCCGTCTCTTTGTTATTTTCCGCACTTAGTTGTAATATTTTGACACTCCTCGTTTTATTTAACTTGCATGTATAAAAGTTTTTTAAAAACTACCTATTTCCGCAATATAATTCACATGCTTGTATGTTTTATCTTTCCGCATTCGCGAGGGTTGTCACACAAACATTTGCCAATCGTACAAGATAGAGTTCTAACCATAACTATTCACAAGTATCTCCCGTCTCCCCGAGTTCGACCCCTTAATTCCCTAATTACATTAATTTGTTGTTAGCCTAGTTTGGGTTATTTATCTTTGATTAGGGTATGCGACAACCCTGTCAACACCTTGTCAATTGACACTTCCCTAAAAGTCGATCGACAACCCCCATTCGGCACAGCCAAATCACCAATTCAACCATTGTAGATCGACCACAACATCTTGTCGATCGATAACCACCCTATGTCATTCGACAACCTCACCTTGTCGATCAACAACCAACCTATGTCGATCGATAGCCATATCTTGTCGATCGACAGCCAGTCAAAGTCGTTTGATAGCGCCTCATTAGACAGTCAGTAAACCTCGTTAGACAAGACCATTAAATATAACGCAAAGTTCAGGAGATTATATTGCAAGACTTATACAACTAACATAACATCATTCCCATAAATTACAGGGTATTACAGTGGGATTTGTCACCAGTTCCTCACAAAAAACACTCAGTCTTAACTACTATCCCATCCTGAAGAGTGTTTCCAAGGATAGTAGCCTTCTCTGCCATATGAGCTAGTTGATAAAACAATGCTTTGGAATGTTGAATCTATTCTAGGCAATTTGGCACCATCCCAATTTTGCATGTGTTACCATTCAGCCATTCATAAACCTTTGAAATAGTATATTGTTCCTCAGGGCCCATCCAATTCCCATTCCGAGTTGCAGGCATGAAAGTATTTTTAACCTCACAGATTTTCCTTTATGACCAAGAGCTATACTTGCTAGGGTTATAAGAAATCCAGTCCCTCCCCTTAAGGTAAATCTTGTCAATCCATTTAAAACAAAGGTGATCCTTCTTGGCAGTGATCCACCACACTAGCTTACCTTACATCATCAACATTCCACATTCTACTGTCCACTAAGCTGAGTTCTCCAAAATCTGTTGCCTTTGCACATAATATTTCAAGAAACTAGAGGAGCTTTGTAGTAATTCTCCTCACCCTCCCACGAAAATTACAGCATAAAGATTTTAGCTATCCATCACTCTAAAAGGGAGGACAAAATGTTGAGCCCAATAGTTGTGTATCGTGCTAAATACAAACTTAACTAGGGTCAGTCTACCAGAGTATGAAATTGTCCTCTTGTTCCACCCCCCGGTCCTAGCAGTCATCTTTTCCACCAGCATGTTGCAATCAATTTTAGTAAGCGTCTTATGAGAAATACTAACTCCCAAGTATTTAAAAGGAAGTGAATCCCTTTTAAACCTAATATGTGCAAGAATAACATCCTCAATCTCATAATCAACCCCATTCAGGATCAAATCTGATTTGTCATTATTGATATGTAAACCAGAAGCATTAGCGACATACCTGAATCCTTCCACAATCATGGAAATACACCTCAAGTCTCCCTTATAAAAGATCAGTAAATCATCAGCAAATAACAAATGGTTTAGCTTCAATTTCTTACACAGATGGTGAAATTTGAACCCTTGAATACTACTCACTACATTCAGAATCCTACTCAGATATTCTATGCATAAGGTAAATATTAGAGGGTGTAATGCATTGCATCATCAAGGTTATGAAATGAGGAGGAAAATTGAGGGTGTGAAGTATTTGCTCCATAAAGGTCCATTCAATGGAATCATAAGATTTTCTAAGGTCCACCTAGATCAGACACATAGGGGAAGAGTTCTTCCTAGCATAAAGTCTGATAAGATCCCGACTAATCAGAATGTTCTCCATAATGCTTCTGCGGCAGGAGCTAGGAGTAATGGTTCTTCATTATATAACCAAGCAAACATATCGATTGAAGATCGAAACATTCATCAGATTTAAGTGCAAATTCAAGAGCGAGATGAACTAAAGTTCAGGGTATTTCTTCATGTTCTTCTTGCAGAATGTGGGTTGGGTTCAAGAATGCACATATCCCACTCTGGTTTCTCAAAAATCATAATACTTACATATTTGGAAAGCTTGAAATGTTAGATACAAGTGAGAGTTGGACTCGGGCCCATATCATATCTATATCTTGAGTTATAGCCACTATAAGAGGACTGCACAGATGGATGCTCTACATTTCAGGAATGACCTGTCAATGAAGAAGCAAGCACAACTCCATGCTCATGCCCTATTCTTGAGTGGTTCTTTTTCAAAATGAAATCTAATTTTATTAGTTTTCATTTGATATATCATGGGAAATTTAATTCCACGTGATGGAGGAGATATGAAGACCTGAAAAAAGTCTGATGTATAAATGCAGCTGCATAGTTCAGTCCTAACCTCGAACTTATTAAAGCCCTTATAATAGAAGCTCCAGGATATATTTTTGTGTGATATCAATTGGAATGGAAATATAAATCATGTAGCTTTCATTTGATACCTTTAAGGTGTTTTAATTCTCCCTGCAGCAGGAAGTTAAGCAATCTACAAGAAGGTGTTGTTCTGCAGGAAATCAGGAGCTGTCCTGTTAACACTAAAAGTTGAATAACTCAAGATTTTATCAATGTTTAAGGTTGATTATTTTTGGAGATTATATATTATGTTGGGCATTTTTAATCAACTTGAGTTAGGAGATATGGGGTTTTGGAGTTCATGTTGTTGCACAGGAAAACTTATGAACATTCAGTTTTGACCTGAACTTACGCAAAACCACATAACTGTAGCTCCAAGACTTATGTTTTAATGATTCCAGTTTAAGGAGGAATTTAACTCATCTAGATTTAATTTGGCTACTCTTGGGTCTACTAATTTTATCTGTGCAGAAAATTAGAGCATCTGCAAGATGCCTCTGAGTGCTGAACTATTACAGCACAGGTTATCAGTGACCTACAAGAACTCAAACTTCAATACCTAGAGTTCCACATATGATTTGGGTTTGATTATTTTTTTACATTAAATATAACATAAATATCTTCAAAATGAGATATAACGAGTATCAAGATTCAATATGGGCAAAGAGTTGTCAATGCTGCAAGTCAAGTCTGGTTCCACAATGTTGTGCAATGCTCTATTTTGCATTTGTGTAGTGCAAGGGCATTCAATTATATTTTTCATATTTTAGGTGGCAGTTCTAAGGATGTAAATTGGTCCCTAGAATGTGAGCCTCAAGTAGCAGCAAAGGGAGACCTTTTGAGATCAGAAAGTGCATCTTACTTTTGAGGGAAGACAATGAAAGTGACATCTTGTCCTTAACTTCACTTTGTCTCTTCTTTTCTGATCTCTTTTTTCATGAGCAACTTTGAGCCACTAAATAAGACAAAGCAACAGCTCTTTTCTGTCTCAAGTAGTTATAATTCAGTCCCTTAATATATTTTGTTTTCTTACTCATTCAAATCAACCCTTACATTAAAGCAGTTGTAATGAAAGGCTAGATTGCTTCTTAGGGTGGAGTAGTTGAACTTTGTAATGCTCTATAGAAAGGGTCTTTCTCCTTGTAGAAAATCATATTATGATGGATGAAAAAAGATGAGACTTCTCTCAAAAATTTAGAAACTTGGGCTAAGAGCTTTAGTTTCTACCTGGCCAGGAATTTTGCTTGTATAAAGCTGTAGCTAAATGTCCGAAGTATGTTTAGTGAGTCTTAATTCATCTTGTGCTTGTTTGTAGTTGAATTAAGCTTACTGGCTCAGGTTAACCTGTGCTAGGCTGTGGTTAATTCAATCCCCCTCGAGGATTACTTGTGCTAGGCTGTAGTAATTCTCACACTATCCTTTACCTTGCTGCATTTTAGCTCATAAAACCCAGAAAATCACATCACAAAAACAAGCTTATTCTCATTATTTGTTACTGCAACTTTCATATTCATTTGTTGTTGTTTGAATCATTTAAAAACAGAAGAAACCCCCACCAATATGCTGCGGCTTCTCCCCTTAATAAAAGTAGATTGAGCATGATTTAAAAGTTCAGGGAGGACTTTAGCTAATCTATTGCACACAATCGTTGATATTATTTTATAGAGTGTGTTGTAGCAAGCAATAGGCTGAAAATTCTTCATAGAGACGGGATTATCCAACTTAGGGATTAATACCTGATTGGTGCAATTAATATGTTTGAGAAGTTTACATCAGATAAATATGTCTTTGATAGGCATGCATATCTCGAGATGGATAATATCCCAGCTAGTTCTAAAGAAGCAGCTACTAAACCCATAAGGGCTTGGACTTTTATCGCATGGAATAGAAAATACACTTATCTTGATCTCTTCATCAGTAGGAATTTGGCACATCATAGACCAGTCTTCAGACTTTATTGTAGGACCATTCCTCATAACATTTGGATTGAAGACATAAGTGCTTTCAGAAGTGCCCATTAGATCCTTATAATTAACCTCGAAAGCATGGATAATATCATTAGGGTTCTTGTAAGACACTCCATCAATAACAAAAAATTTAAAGACTTTATTCTGAATTTTTCTTTGTTGAATAACTCTATGAAACATAGTTGTATTAGTGTCACCATCACGAGGCCAACTATATTTGGCTTGCTGCCTCAGGTAATGCTCCTTAGCTTGTTTCATCATCATATAACTTGTTTTAGTCTGATATTAAATTTCCATGAGGTCCTCGTTAGTGGTATCAGCGTGGAGGTTTTTATGGCAATTCAGGATTAGCTCATAAGCAACCTCCGAGTTCCTCTCAATATCTGATAAAAGGTCCATATTCAGCTGCCTAAGCATAGGTTTAAATAGCTTCAACTTTGAAATCACCCTATAAATAGGTGTCCCCACACCACCCTGGTTCCATCCTTCCTGCACAATCTTTCTATAGTGAGGTACGTTATACCACATATTAAGGAATTTTAAAGGTTTCTTCCTTTGGGTGACAGAGCCCCTTTCCTCAATCATACAAGGGCAGTGATCAAAGTCCCCCTCAAGGCCAAAGTAAGCAAAATAATCAGGCATATTCCTCATCCATGCCTCATTAACCAATACCCTATCAATCCTACTAAACACTCTGGTTCTACTAGGTTGTTTATTGTTCCAAGTAAAGAAAGCTTATAAGGTTTTAAGATCTTGTAACTCACTAAGATTGAAGGCATTCTGAAAAGGTTGAGTCTCAGATTTCCTAACAGGAAGACCAATATTTTCACTGGCATATAAAACATTATTAAAATCACCCATCACCACCTAGGGTTCCATCCTACGAATTCTGATGATATCATCCCACAAAGATCTTATATCCTCAGGGTTTATTAAACCCATACACAAAGGTAGTGAAGAACTTGATATCATCATCAAGTCTGGTCACCTCAAGAAGAATAAATTGAGTAGACATCTCAATAATATCCACCTTAAGCACCTTATGTCTCTAGAGAACCCATATCCTGCCACCATTATGGTAGCTATGATTAGTAGTAAACGACCATCCATTACACACTTTACCGGCTACATTATTTAGAAACATAGGTTTGACCATAGTCTCAGGGAGCCCAAATATGTTTACACAAGAATGATGTAGAAACCATTTGATATGTTTTTTTCCATCATTATTCAGGCCACTCACATTCTATACCCCAAGCCTAGTCATGGGAAGAGAATTGGCACTCTCCTTTTCCTCCTTTATCAACCACTTCAGTAGATTGTCCTACAACACTATTAAACTTCAAAACAAATTCACTTTTCTGCCACCCCCGGATTCTGGGCTCTTGTCTAGTCATCCTTGTTATAATCCTAGCAGGCATGAATAAGGAACCATAACTCATTCAAAGGAGTATTTGCAGATGTGCCAACTCAGCAATAGTCTCTTTTATATTTTCCATGGGTTCACTCCGTCATCTAGTGTCAGAAATTACACCTACACTTTTTGTTAAGACAGGGAATTCAGCAGGATCTAAAATAGAGGCAGGACCGTCCTTTCTCTTCCAGACTTTTCTGCAGGAACTTGTTGGACTATCTTACGGGGGTAATTCCAACCCCTCTCTTACACACACTAGAGCTATGACCCATACCATTACAATTTTTACAGGTAATTAGTACCCAGTCATACTCAATAAGCAACGTCACCTCCTCCTGAGGAGTCTAATGATCCCAAATACTTAAGAAGGGAGGGTGTATTGAGTATAAATAAAGTATGCCTACTTTTTCGATTGCCCTTATAAGCGTGTAGTAGTAATATGTAGTTTGAATTTATTGATTAAATTCAACCCAACTAATCACTTGTAACGTGTATGGAAATAATGAAAGACGTAAAAAAATAAAAGAGCACGAGACACAAGGGATGTTTGAAGTGGTACAGTTTCATAACTCAAAACCTACGTCCACTATTTCTGGATTAATAATTTTAGTACCTACTCCGGATTAAAAAATTATCAACACACTCGTACAACTAACTCTAGTTGTAACTCAAGCTGAGTACCGTTAAATACTCAATTCAAAGTTGAGTATCATTAAATACACGATTCTAACTTACGTTAATAAGAAAGTGTTTTTGATTGTTCTTGGTGTTCACACAATTGAACGTATAAAAAATAATTCTAGCATTATTATCCAATAACATTTTTCTCAAAAATAATTCACGAGAATAGTGCGGCTTTTTAAAATAAAGGTTTTGCAAAATAAAGATTTCACTTGAAAATATTAAGCACGTTTGCAAAGAAGAATTCTAGTATGAAAAGCTTAGTTTTAAATGCATGCGAAGTATGGATATTTATAGTAGAAAAGCTACCTAGGTTTTAATCACCCTAGTGTTAGTCATGACCTTTCATGGATAACATGAATGATATTAGGTTAAATTTACAAACCCTAATAAACCATGTGCCTCCCTTGTGTAACAAAAAAGATATTAGGTTTAGATCTAACTTAAACCCTAATTAAACTTAAGGTAATGACGGGTAGCACGGCACATAGGCCTTACTTGCGTGAAACCCTAGTCTATTGTTGGGCTTAATAAGATTGATTAGTGTTTAGTCTTGAACATATATGAAAACCCTAGATTGCATGACAACTTTATTCAAAACCCGTTTTGAAAATATAAAACAGTCGCGCCCTATAATTGCAGCTCCAAAGTTATAGTAAAATCACCTATAACTTTGAACTTGGTAAGTAAGGTTATAGTTAAAACGGCTATAACTCTACTTCCCAAAATTGCTATTGAAATTACCGTTATTGAACGACGACCTATACTACAAAATCTTCCTGGAGATCTTCAGTATGTTGATCATCACTTTATTTAATTCATGAGCTCTTCATCTTCACCTCCACAAGCTTCTTTAAGAATTCGTCTTTGATCTTGAGCTTGATACCAACTGTGACACCCCACGATTTAGCAGTAAAGTAAACACATAGATTTGCAGCTGAAAATACGAGATTTTGAAAACATTAAAAGCAAAACCGCGAATGTCACTATAATATAAACCAAAACTTAATTTAATATATCGTTTATACAAATTGTATCTTAAATAAATACAATGGACATCGATCCCTTGATAAAACACAATGAAGATAATAAACTAATATAAACTACACACTAAGGTGAATCGTTGTAAGCACAACGCTCACTAACTTACTCGCCGCAACCCCTTGCAAACATCAACCTGCAACCTGTTCATTCATTAAAAATGAATGCCACAGTCAGTGGAGAGTAACTCAGGGTTCTCTCAGCCATATCACATCAAAACGCACATAAATAAGCATATAATCATGTGTCATCATGCAAACGTATATATCATGCCGGATGTGAGAATATCATTATGATAATAACAATATACGAGTAAAGGAAACCATCTTCCATCATCATCATGCAATACAAGACTCAGGGAAAACTCCCCTTGGCAACCATATAGAACACTAAGGGTTTGCATCTCACCATTAGCGACATATGCTTGATAAGGTTTGGGACCCGACATACAAACAAATCATAGGCATCCGATCAATCAAGTATGATCAACACGTCCACGGGATAAACATTTCCCTGAACCATACACGATAAACATTTCGTATATGAAAGATTCACACGTCCACGGGATAAACATTTCCCTGAACCCATACACGATAAACATTTCGTATATAAAAGACTCATTTCCTCCCGGTAGGACGACGATAATAATACGGTCCTAGTCTAAACCTGGCCAGACTTTCGGAATAAACGTGTTCCGATTTGACATGCGATAAAAATTTTGCATCCAAGACTCGGTCAAACACAGAAGTCGAGTACCCCAAATTCGGTCAAACTACTCGAAAGAGGCGGAAAGAGCACAAGAATCAAATACAAGCAAGTACGCTACATGCAATGACACCACCTCGCAAGGATACTACATTTGACGGTCGGGTCGATCAACACATTGCATTCACCTCCTAACAACGTCGTCATATCCCCACTAAAACATGCATACAAGCATCAAGGATACACCCCACCGCTCCGACATTTAAGTCTAACGAGGATAAGGTGTAGCCGGGAAATGAGAGTTCAAATCATCCAACAAACAAGACTCGATCGGATTACTCAAGGTATACAAGACTCATTTGACTAAGACATATGATTACAAACATAGAAAATGCTATATAATGATAAACATGTGAAACATGGCAAAACCATACTTTGAAACCGCTAATTGGACATGTGACGGTAATATATACGTACATAAACCTATGAATGATGCTATTTGTAGCTAGGTTGACAAAATAAGCATAGTAATATAAACAATTTATTTTCATATGTTATAATCATTCAAAAGCTCAAAATAGTAAAACGGACGCCATTTACTCATACGAACTCCTAATCGAGAAATTCAAAAGCTTAAACCACTTAATTTTTCGACGCCGATCAATCTGTCAAACTTTCATAGCCACTGGGTTCCGTCCCGTTCCGTTTCTAGTTTTATCTTACTAAAGCATATCAATACATATAAACTTAATACAAGAACTTGAATAGCATGAAACAACCATAAACATGGGTACAAATTCATTTCATCATCAACAAGGAACAACACAACAACTTTACCCAATTTCAATATTAACATGTAAGAACATGAATCATGACACTAACTAACAAAGCACTTATCTTTATCATAATTACTACCCTAAAACACATAAGAAACACATAAAGATGTGATACCGAGTAACCCATCACCGTTACCTCGATTAGAACTTCAAATCCTCGATTCTCAAGCTAATCATCGACCCACAAGAAATCCTTGACTCATAATCTTCAAAATCCATCTTTTCCCGATACATAACGCGACACGAACCCAAAACCGAAATATGGGGAAAGACGGTCTAAAAAGGAAGTTAAAAGTTTTGAACTTTTATTAGCTAGAAAGAAAGAGGATGATGAGAGGATTCCGAAACATTAAATAGAATTGAATTATGATAAGAAACGAAGAACTTATGCCCGTCTTATGTTTATATCTAGAAAATGGGTTTTTATAAAAAGTTGAAAGAAATGGATATTTTATGATATGAAAATGAAGAGAAGGATGCGAGGTGAAGATTGATATAAAAATCGTCAATTTTCGTTGAGAGACGGAGAAATGACATTCGTCTTAAGATTATAAAGTGATGGAGTTTTGATGGTGTTTTGGTGTTTTAGGAAGATGAAGAAGAAGAGTAATGTTGCTGAAAAAATAAGGGGGAAGGTGAAGGGATAAGTGAGTGTATTTTGAGAAGATGAATAATAGAAGGCCCAAATTTCATATTGGGTCAACTCACTTGGATTTTCGCGTAGAATCCGATTATGAACTCATAACGGACTGAAATGCGACGGTTTCTACCCAACTAAACTAAATTCTATTTAACATTATATTAAAGCCACGAAATCATAAATTATCGACTTAAAAAATTTTAATTAATAAAAGTAAAAGGCGAATTTATAAAATTTACGAATTTAGTGAATTATTTATTATTATAAAATCTGGGGTGTTACATAGTAACCAAAGTAATAGTAGAAACACCTATAACTTTGCTTCACCATTTCCAAAGTTATAGTACAATGACCTATAACTTAACTTCATCTTTGCTTCTCAAATCATCAAGGTTATATCTAAACTAGCTATAACTTAAAGTGCCAAACCATGCTTAATCTATCAAGACTAAAGCAAAGTATTACAACCACAAGCATATACATTATATAAACATACTTGTCATTATCAAAACATAATCATATATAGTTCAACAAATTTCCCCTTTTTGATGATGACAAGCCTATTAATGATTTGTGACTAAGGTAAGTTCCCCCTCAACATAATGCTATAAAACTCATAGTGGGGTGTAACGCATGATCAAGATTTTCAAAGCCAAAGTATAAGCACCGAAGGTCCTTAAAAGACTAAAGATCTTGACAAGGAGCAAGCTTAGGTAAATACTCAAATCAAGGTCGTTTCTTCCCCCTCTTGACATCATCGAAAAGACGAAAACAAGAGTATAAAACGACTAGAATAATACTAACCGAGGATAGAAATATAAACACAAAAACGCACATTATAAGCAAGGTAAGCATGTTTGATAAGCAAAATAAAATGTGTTAAGTACAAACAAAGCAAAATGTTTAAACGCCGTCTAGGCCAAATAAAAGATAAGAAGACTAAAGTTCAAGGAGGGCAAAATAAGATAGGGCGAGGGGAGTTGTCTGGGGATGGTAGGTGTGGTACACGGCCTGGTGAGGGACCATGGGATGGAAACGAGGGACAAGCGTAGTGATACGCATTTGTGGAGTTGCCACCAATTTTTATGGGAAATTGAAACCGTTCGAATTTCTTATACCATGTCAAGACACAAAGTAATGACATGAACACTAAGCGTTACCCTTTGTTGGAGTAGGTGTGCTCCACAATAGTGCGCCACATATATATATATATATATATATATATATATATAATATAATATATATTATATATAGATATATATATATATATATATATATATATGATTAGTCAGTTGATTAACGTAAATCAATAACGGTTGGCTGACTAGAGTTTGCCGTTATTGTCGTATCACGACGGTGATCAAGTGATCCCTTTCGGTCACACATATAGGATGAATCCCAAATAGTAACTAATTATTTGTATATGATACAGTTAATTAGTCCATTACATATATTTGATATGTACGAGAGTTAATTGTTAGAAATTGAGTTAGGAACTCAAATTCGATTAAGGTTATTTTTCAATTATGCAATAATTGACTAATAAATTTATATCTTATTTTAATATGATTAGATAAGATCTAACTTAGCAATTAATCGTTAATTTACTAAATTAGTTGAGGTTTTACATATATTTTGAGGTGGAGGTAAATAGTTAATTATATTTACAAGGAGTTGTAAAATAAATTAACAAAGCATTGTGAGACCCATTATATATTGATATAATGGTAAAATATCACTTAAATTTTAATTACATATTGTTTATTAATTTGTGTCATATAATTGTTATATGATCAAATTAACACTTAATTATATAAGATAATTAAGCATATGATTAATAAGTATTTGTGGGACAAATATCGAAAATCAAAATGGACCATAATGAGCCACATGTGGCCGGTTATGGTAGTAGTGGAGGGTGATGATGGTTGTTCTTGTTCATGCTCAGAAGTCACCAAGTGATAATGACATGAATAGTATACCAAAATCATTTCCATTAACACTACACTCCACCACATTGCATGGCAATAAAATAAGAAGTAAATCACCTACTAGATGGATGTAGGGGCCAGCCATAATGCCTTTATAAGGCCAATTTTTGTTCAATTTTCTTCTAAATTCATTCTTCCTTATTTCTTCTGCATCTTTCTAAAAACCTCACCATTTTTAGGTAACGTCTTTGTGAAACACTAGCCCAAAGTCAACAACCATGCGGACGCGGATTGCTTTTATTGTAATTGTAACACCCGTAAATGTACCCTATTTTTATAGTGAAAATATTTTACGGATACTTTTCAGCGAAATTTAGTTTTAATTTAGAATTTAATTTTCCGAGTCGAATTTAGAATTTACGAGTTCGTATTTGGATTTTCCGCGAGATTTCAAGTAAATCCTGTCTTAAGTCGTCTTTGACTTTTTCTTGACTTTTTCCCTCATACTCCCTCATACTACCTCCTAACCTAATTCATACCCACACAACTCAAAATTACTTCATCACTAAGAAAACCAAGGAAAAACCTAGCTTCCATAATCATCCAATCTTAGAATCGTCATATCTCGCTCAATTCTCGCTCAAATTCACGTAAGTTCGTCTTATTCTTCCCCTCTTAGCTTCCTCTATCTGTATTGATAATAAAATTACCGTCTTTCTCGCTTTTCAAACTTTCCGTCTTTCTCAAGGTAAAGTAAATTCATCTTTTATTAACTATTTGTAGGTGGTGACCTCCAAGATCCCGACAAAGATTACTTCTTGATTGAAGAGGACCTTGACGCGGAGTAAAGACGCATAAAGGTAACGGTGAAGGGTTACTCGATATCATTTACGTGTTTTACATGATTTCTATGATAAAATTCGTATTAGAATACGATTAGAAAACTTAGGATTTATGTAATAGATGATGATTGTTGTTAGTTGATGATTGTTGATGATGAATATTGATTGTTGATAGTTAATAGAAGTAAATTATGAGAATTAGAAATGATAGAACTTGAATTGAAGCTCTCGGATGAACTGGGGTTCCCAGCCGGGTGACCGGCCGCCGGTCTGCCCACCGGCTGGGAACACATCAGTAGTGAATGTTGGATTTTTGTGTAAAGGTGCTCCTGGCCGGGGTACCGGCCGCCGGCCCCTAAACCGGCCTGGAACACACAACCCTTTTCTTTGTGATTTTTGGTTTTGGCATGATGCGCGAGCCGGGGTACCGGCCGCCGGTCCTCTGACCGGCCGGCAACACGGCTGTGTATTTTTCTTATAATTTCTAAAACTCGTAATTTATAATAGTTCGCATGATTCGTTTATCGTATAATTTTACGTAGTGACTTATAATATTAATGTTTTGAATATATGATATTCCATTCGCTTGTATCGCATGTTTTGTGACGGTATTTGGTATGTCCCACTTTGAGTCGGTTTTTACAAATGTTACGGTTTGAGCACTATTTTGTTACGTGCTTTGTACTCTCATTCCCTTGGCTACCTCCACGTTCGTAAGGCTGGAATGTCGGAACGGGGAGGTATCCTACTGCTTAATTACATGTGTTAGTGGGCATACGACGACGTTGTTAGGAGGTGAACGCATTGCGTTGATCGACCCGGCCGTCAAATGTTGTGTACTTGCGAGGTGGTATTATTTGCATGTAGCGTACCGCTTGTTATGTGGCTCGAGCTCTTTTCTGCCTCTTTCGTGAATTATCGACCGAATTTGGGGTACTCGGCGTCTATGATTGACCGAGTCTTCGATGCGAAATGTCATCGCTTGTCGAATCGGAACACGTTTATTCCGAGAGTCTGGCCAGGTTTAGACTACGAACCATATTATTATCGTCGTCCTACCAGGAGAAAATTAGTCTACATATACGAAATGTCATCGTGTGACACCCTCAAATTTGCGGAAAGAAAAAAAATTATTTAAATACATAAACGAAATATGATAATACATAACGAAGGTGTCATAACATAAAAAGGTCATTACAAAACGGAAATACTATTATACAAAAGAAATCTACAAGACGGGAGACATATCTCCCGTATAAATACGGAATAAAAGTGTGTACAATAATATACAAACTATGAACCGAATATAGGTCCAAGGTAAATACTTCGCTCGCTAGCTCGTCCATGTACCCCAAATATGCAACACCACCTGTTCGACCGCATAAATATAAACACGGAAGCCACAGTCAGTGGGGAGTAACTCCGAGTTCTCCCAGCCACGAAATGTCGAGTTTAATGAAACATGAAAAACATAAAAGCAATGTATATATAAAATACAAAACCTTAACCTATATGATATGCTTTTCATGTTATGAAACAGTTAACTAACATATAACCTATCATATGAAAGCTATCATGTGAATTCGATAATAAAATATAACTCGAGGTAGGGAAGCTGGTATGCTGGCTCAGCGGTTACCAAGTAACATGGCCCTGATACACTCAAACCCTAATCAACACGTAATCATGTGAATCAGTTAACAATCGTTAATCCAAACTCTATCAATCCTAGCCGGCTTGCATCTCACCTTCTAGAACTCATAGAATCATACAAACATGAAAGACCAATACTTCTACAAACAGGCATAAGTTCTTAGGACAGTCAATAGAGACTTCTGTAACTCGAGGCTATACCACAAGGTAGGAAAACATCCTAGTCCTAGACTGATCAGACCTAGTAACAACAGCTATTCCATTCCCCGTCTCGTGACCAGAAGTACACAAGAAACTCTACTAGGCGACCCCCTAAGCAGAGATGGCTAGTACTTAAGCTGGCTCCCCCCAAAGTGGATTAGGTAACCATGCCCCGACTTGGATATAAACCCACCAAGCCGAGACACAAAAGCTATTAACCATGAACTATATACTCGTTAAAGACAGTACGGACCTATCAATGTCATGGTCCAAGATACTCATTTAGAATTACAATGGCCGAACCAAACTAATATCTTAACTCAGAGGTTACCTTTAAAACATGGCCAAGATACGACTTAACATGCCATATAATCGTAATTCTCTATGGGTACTTAGTCAACACGACACCAACCATATAATTAAACAGTCACAGGAAAACATCCTATCATGTGACTAATTGCATATCAATAAAATCATATATCATATCGCCTCATATCTATTAAGGCTAATTCATTAATTAAATACAACCATACATGAAGACAAATCCCCGACCCGAGTCCCGCGACGGGTCATCAGTCAAATCGGGGCTGACTAGATCTTAGTTTGACCAAACCCGTTGGATCAAACCGGCTAGAAGCAGAGTCTTTATCACATAGACATAAAATCAACATATTCATTACATGTTATTTTATTACTACTTCTAACATGTGAATTATCATATTATACCCAAAACCCGCTTGACTTAAATGATTTCAACGTAAACTAATCTCGTATTATAATTTCTAACATGTGAGAAATAATAATTTTATGAAAACCTTTTTAATTAAATATTTTACTTATTAATATTTCCCACTTGCTAAATATTACAAAACACGATAAAAATGACGATAACTCAAAAACCGACACGAGTCCCAAGGTGGGACCCACGGGCTGAATTGGGCCGGACCCACATGGGCCTATTTTGGGCCCACGGGCTGTTTTGGCTGAAAAATGGCAGATTTTTACACTTTCATTAAAACCGTTTCCTAATAATTCCCGCATGCTTTAACGTATTTAAAACCCGTCAAAACAACAACCAATCAATCAAACATCGACACAACCCAAAGACCAAAACCCGGACCCACCTTGACCAACCCAGACCGGGTCTGAACCGGCCTGGACCGGTCTGGTTTGGACCCGGTTCAGCCCCTTCCCCACGGTTCACCAACAAACACCACCAAAATCATTTCCAACTTGTTTTAATCATCAAACAACCATTTTAACATCCATCCTTACAAAAATCATTATTATTAAAAATCATCAAAATTTGTCAAGAACACTAAAACAACATAGAAATCATAACTTAGTAAAAATCATTAAAAATTCTTCAAGAACACTAAACTTGTTAAAATTTCATAAACAACATAAAAAATCATAACTTAGTAAAAATCATTAAAATTCTTCAAGAACACTAAATCATCATAAAATTTCCTACAACTTAAAAATCATCAAGAACACTAAATCATCATAAAATTTCCTACAACTTAAAAATCATCAAGAACACTAAATCATCATAAAATTTCCTACCACTTAAAAAAATCATCAAGAATCATAAAACATCATAAAATTCATACAACATAAAATCATCAAGAATCATCAAACATCACAAAAATTCCATACAACATAAAAATCATAAAACAACATAATAATTACTACTTAACATATTACTAACTAAAAATCCTAAATAACCATAACATGAACATAAACTAAAACCTATAAAAACAAAACTAAGGCTATGTGACATTAATTCGTCGAGTAAATCGGAATTGTTACCTTAGCTAGCCAAAATCACTTAGCACAAAAATAATAAGAAGTAATAATTAAGAAACCCTTCTACTAGTCTTCACCCAAAATATAAGAGTCTCCAAATTCGTCTTCAAACTCTTCCCCTATAAGAAATAACAAGAACAACAATTATTAGAACTTAAACTTAATTTTCCATAATTAAATGTTGAAAACGATCTTGACGGAATTGAAAATAAACCGTACTAGAAGATGGAGAGCGAAGAGGAGATCCTAGAAATATAAATTAGGAGGGATTTAATTAAGAAATGAAGGATTTATGGAGGTTTTGCTCAAGAACGATGAAGAACTAAAGATGAACGACGAAGAACGCGAAGAACGATTAAATAAAGTGAGGTTTTGATCTTATTTTGATTTGTTGTAAAATGAAAAGTTGTTTGTGAGTCATATGGGGTGGGTGTGAGCCGTGAGTTTATAGAACAATAAAGGTGTCGAGTTTTGACATTGTTGTTCCGTAATTGACTCGCGTTTAATAATTGTTTTACGGTAAACGATTAAATATAATTTACGATAAAGTTAATTACACCAAATATCTAGATATTAAGATATTGTATTCAAAAGTAATGAAATATCAAGTCCTATTAGAGGACTTTTGAGCCGTGTGGAATGGTGAGAAAACGGGTCTGATTTCGAGCGTTTTGCGTAATTTTCGTTAATTGATCGATAAAGCAAATAGTGATCTAGATATTATGATATTGTAATCAAAAGTAATCAAAATATCAAGGCTATTAGAGGACTTTAAGGAGCCGTGTGGTTTGAGGTGATTCGGTCTGTTTTTGCTCGATTTGCGTAATCTCCGCTGACGGATCGATAAAGTAACAAATATCTAAGATATTTGTATTATTTTAATCGAATCAATTAAAATATCCAATCGTGAGTGGAAAACGATGACATGGCCGCGTGACTCATGCCAAAGTCGAGTTTCGATTTTGCTGCGCGCTTTACGATGCGTCGGGAATAGTTAAATGACGATTGGTTAAACCGTACAAGTTATTCTTTAAATTCCAAATAAATTCAAAATAATTATATTAAATTATGATAAATCTTTATAAATCTAAATAAAAATAAATCAAAAATATAATTTTTTTAAATAAAATTTCGGTCTTCAAAATTGTAAGACGAGTCGGGAAAAGTCAACGAAAGTCAAAATCGACTAAAAAGTCGGAAAAAGTCAAAATGGCTTAACAGTTCAGAAAAGTTTAAGACGACTTAAAAAATAAATAAAAAGTCAATGACGACTTTAAAAAGTCAAGGAAAAGTCAAAGACGGTTTAAAAGTCAAGAAAAGTCAAAGATGACCAAAAACGGTCTTTTCATGAAATCTCTCAAAAATTCCAAATACGAACGCGGAATTTCAAAATACG
Organism: Heliosperma pusillum; assembly: GCA_022085475.1. Lineage (NCBI taxonomy): Eukaryota > Viridiplantae > Streptophyta > Magnoliopsida > Caryophyllales > Caryophyllaceae > Heliosperma > Heliosperma pusillum. The sequence goes on from JAIUZE010046455.1 coordinate 18,818, forward strand.
ACTCGGAACAAAATTCCTATATTAAAACTTAAGTTCTACTGAAAAGTATCCATAAGCTATTGCTTAAGCAATTTGGGTACTTTTCGGGTTGTTACAATCACCCCTCCTTTTAAAAAGTTTCGTCCTCGAAACTTAGAAGAAGGAACGTAACATATATGTAGGTCTATTTCAAAACTGTTAAAAATATATTTGTAATAAAATACGGGGTCTTATCTACGGAACGGCAGGTTCTCGTCAGCATCAGGAATATCGATAGAAGGTACGAAATCTTCGAACGGTTAAATCGAATAGAAAGAGGAAAGAAAGAAGGAAAGTTACCTCAAGCAAAGAGCTCGGGATATTTAGCTAACATTTTAGCTTCGGGGTCCCAAGTTTCTGATTCGACGTTTCCACAACGCCAAAGGATACGAACTAAAGGCACCACCTTGTTTCGGAGTTGTTTGTTAGCCCTTTCAAGTATACGAATCGGCCTTTCTTCCAAAGCCAAATTAGGTTCCAAGTCCAACACTTCTTCTTGAATAATATGACTCGGATCACTGATATACTTCTTCAACTGAGAAACATGGAACACATCATGAACTTTGCTCAAGTTCGGAGGCAATTCCAGACGATAAGCAACAGGACCAACTCTTTGAAGCACACGAAACGGTCCAATATATTTAGGACTCAACTTTCCTTTCACTCCAAACCGTTTCACTCCTTTCATTGGTGATACTTTAAGGAATACACGGTCATCAACATCAAATTCAAGCGGTCGTCGACGAACATCGGCATAGGATTTCTGTCTATCTTGAGCGGCTTTCATTCGTTCACGAATGACTTGAACTTGATCGATCGTTTCAGTAACAATGTCGGGACTCAACATATGATCATCTTGCACTTGATCCCAACAAACAGGACTACGGCATTTCCTACCGTATAAAGCCTCGTATGGTGACATCTTGATAGAAGCATGATAACTGTTGTTATAAGAAAATTCCACCAAAGGCAAACACTTCTCCCAAGAATCATGAAAGTCCAAAGCACAAGCACGAAGAAGATCTTCCAAAGTCTGGATCGTTCTCTCGGTCTGACCATCAGTCGCGGCATGAAAAGCGGTGCTCATTAACCATTTGCTACCCATGGCTTCTTGTAAAGCCGACCAGAATCTGGAACAGAATCTCGGATCACGATCGGAAACTATATCTTTAGGCACTCCATGGTAGCGGACTATCTCTCTCACATAAGCACTAGCCAAGACCTCTATCTTCCAAGTTTCTTTAATAGGTACGAATCTGGCACACTTGGTTAGACGGTCTACAATAACCCAGATGGCATCCTTTCCACTAGAAGTCCTAGGTAAAGCCATCACGAAGTCCATAGAAATAGACTCCCACTTCCAAAGAGGAATTTCCAAAGGTTGCAGTAAACCTCCGGGTCTTTGATGATCGATCTTCACCTTCTGACAAGTAAGACATCTACTAACATACTCCTTTACTTCAATCTTCATCCTAGGCCACCAGAATTGCGGTCTCAAATCTTTGTACATTTTGTCGCCACCCGGATGAATAGAATAAGGAGAAAGGTGAGCTTCATCAAGTATTCTCTTCCTCAACTCGGCACTTCTCGGAACATACATTCGACAATGGTAACGAAGGTAGCCATCATTATCCACCACACAATCCTTTGCTTGCCCAAGTGATATTTTTGCTCGAATGGCGATCAAGTAGCATCCTTCGGAAACAAGTACGAATCTCTCGATAAAATCAGGGGTTTCCGCGGTCAAAGCAACCAAGATAATCAAATCCTTTCCCAACGAACTGTATCTGAACTTCTGAACTCGGTTACCAGTTCATCTGGTAAAGTACCAAGAGCATTTAATGAATGACTAGTCTTTCTACTCAAAGCATCTGCCACAACATTTGCTTTTCCCTCATGATAAATCAACTCAGCATCATAATCATTCACCAACTCTAACCATCTTCTCTGCCTCATGTTCAACTCTTTCTGAGTAAAAATGCCCCTCAAGCTCTTATGATCGGTATATATTCGACAATGAACTCCGATAAGATAGTGTCTCCAAGTTTTCAATGCATGTACAACAGCTGCTAACTCAAGATCATGAGTCGGGTAATTCACTTCATGAACCCTGAGTTGTCGAGAAGCATAAGCAATGACTTTTTTATTCTGCATCAAGACACATCCCAAACCATGCTTTGAAGCATCACAATATACATCATAATCAGCTTCATCATCTGGCAAAGTTAAAACCGGTGCGGTAGTCAATCTCTTCTTTAATTCCAAGAAGGCAATTTCACATTCATCGGTCCAGATATACTTTGCTTCCTTCTTTAGCAATTGAGTCATCGGTTTTGCTAATTTAGAGAAATCTTTCACAAACCGACGATAATAACCCGCTAAACCAAGGAAACTCCGAATCTCGGACACATTTTTCGGACTCTTCCATTCTACCACGGCCTCAATTTTAGCTGGATCGACCATAACACCGTCTTTCGAAATGACATGACCAAGGAAAGAAACCTCGGGCAACCAGAATTCACATTTGGAGAACTTAGCATACCACTTTTGACGTCGAAGGACACCCAAAATGGCTCGAAGGTGATTAGCATGTTCTTCCTCAGATTTCGAAAAGATCAAAATGTCATCAATGAATACCACCACACATTTATCAAGATACTCTCTGAAGGTACGATTCATCTGATCCATGAATATTGCTGGAGCGTTAGTCAAACCGAATGGCATGACATTGAATTCGAAATGACCATACCTCGAGCTAAAAGCAGTCTTGGGCATATCTGCTTCCCGAACGGGAATTTGATGATAACCCGATCTAAGATCAATCTTTGAGAAAGTAGAAGCACCACGTAACTGGTCAAAGAGATCGTTAATACGTGGAAGAGGATATTTGTTTTTGATTGTGACACGGTTCAACTCACGATAATCAATGCACATCCGCATAGAACCGTCTTTCTTTTGACAAATAGTACTGGCGCACCCCAAGGAGAAGCACTAGGCCTAATAAAGCCTTTCTCAATCAAATCATCAAGTTGGATTCTCAACTCTTTCAACTCGGAAGGCGCCATACGATAAGGAGCTTTAGCAATTGGTCCAGTTCCAGGAACCAGATCAATAGAGAATTCAACATCTCTTTCAGGAGGAATTCCCGGTAATTCATCGGGAAAAACATCTGGATATTCACAAACAATAGGAACATCCTTCAAAGAAGGAAGAGAAGAATCAGAAGTAGTCACTACACATAGAAATGCTTGATGACCCTTCTTCAAAACATTCAACATTTTCATAGCTGAGATTAACTTCACACTAGTTTGCTTTCTAACTCCTTGATAAGACACTCGAGCACCCAAAGGACTTTTGAGAATGATCTTCTGGTCACGACATTCAAATCGAGCATGATAAGTCGATAACCAATCCATACCCAGAATAATATCAAACTCTTCAAGAGGAAACCGAAGAAGATTAGCCGGAAAAATAGATCCATTTATCGATATAGGAACGTCCGAATGAAGATAAGAGCATGAAAATACATCTCCGGACGGTAAAGAAATAGGAGTAGTTTCTCCGACTGAAGCTTTGAGCGGTAATTTATCGGATAGTCTCATGGAAATAAAAGATAAAGAAGCTCCCGTATCAAACAAAATTAAACACGGTAATTCATAAATTGAGAACATACCCGTCACGATGTCAGGTTGAGCATCGGCCTCAGCTCGGCTCATAATAAAAATTCGACCCTTAGGTCGCCCAGAAGTGACTGGCACAGAAGCAGTCTTCGTCCTCTCAGGACATACATTCGCCTTGTGACCCGGTTTCTGACAAATAAAGCACACAAACGGCTTGTTGAAGCAGCCAACACCAGGATGAATAGGCATCTTGCATGTAAAGCAAATACGACCCTTAAGGTCGTTGTTGTTGCTCGGAACAAATGGACGGTTTCTCTGATTTGCCGGTCCACTCTGAAAGTTTCTCCTCTTGTTTGGAAAAGAGGGAGAAAAGGAAGGTCGGGAAGTAGGATATAAAGGTCTCTTGCCATAAGAATTAGGAGCAATATAAGAAGTACGAGCCTCTTCGGCAATCTCCCGAATAGAACTCTCCGCCCATAAAGCATCATTATAAATAGAGACGAAAGAAATAGAACCCCTACTAATCTTTCCCTTCACCTGGGGAGAAAGCTTTCCTAAGTAAAAGAAGGCCTTGTCTTCCTCCCTCGAAATAAGTCGAGTGGCATAATGAGCCAACTCATTGAACTGGGTTGTGAACTCCTGAACCGATAGTTTTCCTTGCTTGAAGTCCATAAACTCCTTTAATTTCTGCTGCCTCAACTCATCCGGGTAGAACCTCGCCTCCAATAGTTCACGGAAACGAATCCACCCGAAATCAGGCTCCAACTTAGCAGTAGGACCAGAAAGAGTCCACCACTGATCTGCTTCCTTCACTAAAAAGTGGGAAGCAAGACGGACTTTATCCGCCTCGAGGACATCATAAAGAGAAAAGTTTTTCTCCATTTCTCGTAACCACTCTGAAAGCTTAACGGGATCCACTTCGCCATCATAGGTTTTTGCTTGGCTCCTAGATAGCTGTGAAACAACCCACGTATAACTCCCGTGTCTCTCACGGTCGGGAATAGCATTAGGAATCGGATTTGCCTGTTGGTTTTGCTGATTTTGCTGGTTTTGGATAATAACGGTAAGAGCTGCTAAGATCGTGTTGTCAATTCTCGGAGGCATCTTGCAAAAGAAAACACAGATTAGTACTTATCATTTAGCAAGCACAAAGAGACTACAACATAAATCCTAATCTACCCATCCTACCATTCTATCTCACAAGTTTATTATTTTATTAAGGTCAAGTTATTTATACAAGGGTACACAAACGTGCGTCGGGAGCAAAATGCTCTGATACCAACTGTGACACCCTCAAATTTGCGGAAAGAAAAAAAATAATTTAACTAAGTAAAAGATGAGAATACATAACGAAGGTGTCTTAAATACAAAGGTTCATAAGAAAAAGGAATATAAAATTATACATAAGAATTATACAAAACGGGAGACATATCTCCCGTATAAATACGGAAATAAAAGAGTGTATAATAATACACAATCTAAGAACCGAATATAGGTCCAAGGTAAATACTTCGCTCGCTAGCTCGTCAATGTACCCAAGTATGCATCACGAACCTGCCAACCGCATTAAATATAAACACGGAAGCCACAGTCAGTGGGGAGTAACTCCGAGTTCTCCCAGCCACGAAATGTCAAGTTTAATAAAACCTGAATAACATAAAAGCAATGTATATGGAAAATACAAAACTTTAACATATATGATATGCTTTTCATGTTATGAAACAGATAACTAACATATAACCTAGCATGTGAAAGCTATCATGTGAAACCGATAATAAACTATAACACGAGGTAGGGAAGCTGGTATGCTAGCTCAGAGGTTACCGGTAACATGGCCATGATACACTCAAACCCTAATCAACACGTAATCATGTGAATCAGTTAACAACCGGTAATCCAAACTCTATCAACCTTAGCCGGCTTGCATCTCACCTTCTAAGATTCATAGAATCCTACAAACATGAAAGACCAATACTTCTACAAACAGGCATAAGTTCTTAGTACAGTCAATAGAAGACTTCTGTAACTCGAGTCTAAGACCGACAAGGTAAGGAAAACATCCTAGTCCTAGACTGATCAGACAAGACCTAGCGACACATCTATTTCCATTCCCCCGTCCCCTGACATAAAAACCGTAGAATCAGTGAGAAACCTACTAGGCGACGCCCCCTAAGCAGAGATGGCTAGTACTTAAGCTGGCTCCATTCCCAAAGTGGATTCGGCAGCCATGCCCCGCCTTGGATATAAAACCCACCAAGTCCGTGACACAAGCTATCATCAATGTGAACATATACTCGTTAAAGACCGTAAAAAAAAGCTATCAATGTCATGGTCAAGCTACTCATTTATAATTAGAATTGGTCAAGGGACCGCCATATACTCATAATTCTCTATGGGTACTTGAGTCAACACGACATAATCTACAATCAAACAAGTCAGGAAAGAACTTTCCTAACATGTGACTAATTGCATATAAATCATATTCAAATATCATATCGCCTCATATCTACTAAGGCTATTCATTCATTAAATAAAACCTTACTTGAAGACAAATCCCCGACCCGAGTCCCGCGACGGGTCATCAGTCAAAACGGGGCTGACTAGATCTTAGTTTGACCAAACCCGTTTGGTCAAACCGGCTAGAAACAGAGTCTTTACCACATAGACTTAGACATAAAAATCAACATATTCATTACATGTTATTTTATTAAACTTCTAACATGTGAATTATTAAATCTTACGAAAAACCCGCTTGACTTAAAGGATATAAATTAAACTACGATCTCGTATTATAATTTCTAACATGTGAGAAATAATAATTTTATGAAAAACCTTTTTAATTAAATATTTTACTTATTAACATTTCCCACTTGCTAAATATTACAAACACGATAAAATGGCAATAACTCAAAAACCGTCACAAGACCAAGGGAGGGACCCACGGCCTGATTTGGGCCGGACTTCACATGGGCCTGGACTGGGCCCACGGGCCTGGTTTGGGCTGTTATGATTAAATTTCTAACACCGTTTCTTAATATTTTCCCGCATGTTTAACATATTTAAAACCCGTCAAAACAACAACAAAACAATCAAACATCGACACAACTCCCAAGCCAACTCACGGACCCACCATGGACCAACCCAGACCGGCCTGGACCGGGCCTGAACCGGCCTGAACCGGCCTGAACCGGCCTTTTGGGCTGGTTTACACGGCCCCTTACACGGTTTCAACAACAAACAACAACAAATTAATTCCAACATGTTTTAATTATCAAACAACCATTTCAACAACCATCCATACAAAAATCATGATTTTGAACAAATCATAAAAATATGTCAAGAACACTAACATATTAAAAATACCATACAACATGAAAATCCTAACCACTTATCATGTTACTAGTAAAAATCCATAAATCATAATAACATGAACAAAAACGAAAGATGAACCAAAAACAAAAGAAACAAAAGCTATGTAACATTAAATCGTCGAGTAACTCGGAATCGTTACCTTAGCTAGCAAAATCAAGTAGCATCAAAATAAGAAGTATAAAATAAGAAACCCGCCTACTAATCTTCTCCCAAAATATACGAGTCACCAAACTCGTCTTCAAAATCTTTCCCTATAAGAAATGACAAGAAAAACATTATTAGAATTTAAACTTGATTTTCCATAATTAAAAAGTTGAAAACGATTTTGTCGGAATTGAAAATAAATCGTACTTGAAGATGGAGAGCGAAGAGGAGATTCTAGAAATATAAGTTAGGACGGATTTGAATAAGAAATGAAGGTTTTATGATGATTTTGCTCAAGAACGACGAAGAACGAATGAAGAATGACGAAGAACGAATGAAGAACGATGAAGAACGATTAAATAGATCTTAAGTTGATTTATTGTAAAATGAAAAGGTTGTTGGTGAGTAATGATGGGGTGAGTGCCGTGTAATATAGAGGAAAATAATGAGTCGGGTTTTTAAATTGTTGTTACGGAATTGACTCGAGTTTAATAATTATATCACGGTAATTAATTAAATATTAAGTTAATTAAATCAAATATCAAGATATTATGATATTGTAATCAAAAGAAATGAAAATATGAAGGCCTAAGAGAGGGTGAGAGTGCCGTGTGAAATGGTGATAATCGGGTCTGTATTGTAAACGATTTGCGTAATTTCCGTTGACGGATCGATAAAGTAACAAATATCTTAGATATTTGTATTAGTTTAATCGAAACAATCAAAAGATCTAATTGTGAGTGGAAAGAGATGACATGGGCGTGTGACTCATGCCAAAGTCGAGTTTCGGGTTTTGTTTCGGGATTTACGATGAGTCGGGAATAGTTAAATGATTCCCGGGTTTAAACCGTAAAACCTTATTATAAATTCCGAATAAATTCAAAATAATTTTATTAAATTATCATAAATTCTAATAAATCTAAATAAAAATAAATTAAAATATTATTTTTTTAAATAAAATTTCGGTCTTCAAAATTACAAGGCGAGTCGGGAAAGTCAACGAAAGTCAAAGTCGACTGAAAAACGGGATTCCCATGGAATCTCTCAAAAATTCCAAATACGAACTCGGAATTTCAAAATACGACTCGTAACAATAAATTCTATTTTAAAACTCAAGTTTTGCTGAAAAGTAATCGTAAGATATTTTACTAGAAAAATTGGGTACTTTTCGGGTTGTTACAATCACCCCTCCTTTTAAAAAGTTTCGTCCTCGAAACTTAGAAGAAGTAATGTGACATATATGTAGGTCTATCTCAAAATTATTAAAAATATACTTGTATTAAAAATACAGGGTCTTATCAATGGAACGGAAGGTTCTCGTCTGCAGTTAAGAACATCGACGTCCCAAGTCAAAGACTTAAAAGATACATTTTCGCATCAATAAATGAGAAAACTAGTTATCGAACGTCTCCAATAATAGGTCTCAACACTCCTTGACGGTAAAATACTTGAAATCATAAAACATTTCCAAAAGCTTTTAGTTCAAAAATTTTATAGTAAAGGTAATAACTCTACTATCTATGCTTAAAGTTTCTAACTAAAGCTTCTAAAAATCTATCTAAGAGAAATGATAATCGATAGAAGGAACGGAATATTCGAAAGAAGAAATCGAATATAAAGAAGAAAGAAAGAAGGAGATTTACCTCAAGCAAAGAGCTCGGGATATTTGGCTAACATTTTAGCTTCGAGTTCCCAAGTTTCTGATTCAACGTTTCCACAACGCCAAAGAATACGAACTAAAGGTACCACCTTGTTTCGGAGTTGTTTGTTAGCCCTTTTGATACGAGTACATATACGGGTCATTGGAGGGACGGGTTCAATGCAAGTCGGAGATCAGTTTAAGGCATTCCGATGATTATTTTGGGGTTGGCTAAATGAATCTCGGAATGATCCAATGTATCTCGAGCTTTCATTGAATACGGAGACAATGAAGCCAAGTAAACCTAAGTCAAGAAAGCCTCAAGCAACGGTCTTCTGCACTGTTTAATGCTACCATGAAGCTGATCAAGTTTTGATGTAACAGTCATGTTGACTGTTTAATTGCTGTCATTTTAATTCCTGTTTTTTTGTCATTTAAGTCTTGAATTTTATGTCCAATAATGTAGCTTTTAGAAAGTCATAAGTAGGAGTTAATTGTAGTCATAAAACTAGTGTTAATTGCTTGTTTATGGCTGCATAGGATTCAGTTTTTATAGCTGTTATAGGGCTGCCATAATAGGTATGTTTAGCCTAATTAAGAGCCTCTTTAAGAGCCTTAATTAGGTTGTTTATTGCCTGGTTTGACCAGCCATAGTAGGCGTGTGATAATGCCTATTTAAGGCCTTGTTTTGTAATATAAGATGAACACAAGATTTTGAATAAGAAAAAGAATTTCCTGTTTGCAAATTAACGTTGTTAATTGTGAGAACATGAGTGTTTGAGCAAGTTCAATCACAGCTTGAGAGTTGGGACGCGTATTCCAAAACTTAAGAACGAATCATTCGACGCGTATTGAGTGATTTCCCATTGTTAATGCTATAGGTCTAGCGTTGGCAAATATCCCGGTTACACATCATGTCATATTCCGCTGCTCAATCGTATCATATGGTATCAGAGCTTAGGCTCTTGATTTCCTTAAACCAAGACGATCCAATGGGGGGACTTTTCAATCCAAATTTGCCTCCTGTTTTTGATGTTTACGATGATGAAGTTCCATCCAGTCCGGGACGGTACAACCTTTTAAACTAGGCCGTACTGTTACAGTGCATCAACGAACCAGAAGGTGCATCGCTCTTTCACAATGGTTTTACCAAGGAGGATGATCTTGCCATCAATTTCGATTTGCCTCCTATATTCGATTGCCCTATCAAATGCTGTGATCTAACATCGGAAACAAGATGGACAGCCCAAGAGACTCATGGTTTTCAATCTGAGAACGTGAATAGATCAATTCCGAAACATTATGGTGTATGTTGCACGATTATTGTTAATGATTCATTTCTTTCTAACTTTTTTTATGGCATTTCAGAATCAGTGCGAGGTTTGAATCATTTTTCACAAAATATGGTTCGGGGCTGTAGAGTTTTCGTGAACAATAGCATAACACAATGCCCCAATATGCGAGTTTGTGATTGGAATCAGCAACAATCCTCGAAGGTGTTCAATCCGGGAGTTAGGCATCAAATAATGGGCACAAATCAGCAACTTATCTCCACAATAAAAGGTCTAAGAATCGGGACGATTCTTTTTGAAGAAAGGGCGGATGATACGAGTACATATACGGGTCATTGGAGGGACGGGTTCAATGCAAGTCGGAGATCAGTTTAAGGCATTCCGATGATTATTTTGGGGTTGGCTAAATGAATCTCGGAATGATTCAATGTATCTCGAGCTTTCATTGAATACGGAGACAATGAAGCCAAGTAAACCTAAGTCAAGAAAGCCTCAAGCAACGGTCTTCTGCACTGTTTAATGCTACCATGAAGCTGATCAAGTTTTGATGTAACAGTCATGTTGACTGTTTAATTGCTGTCATTTTAATTCCTGTTTTATTGTCATTTAAGTCTTGAATTTTATGTCCAATAATGTAGCTTTTAGAAAGTCATAAGTAGGAGTTAATTGTAGTCATAAAACTAGTGTTAATTGCTTGTTTATGGCTGCATAGGATTCAGTTTTTATAGCTGTTATAGGGCTGCCATAATAGGTATGTTTAGCCTAATTAAGAGCCTCTTTAAGAGCCTTAATTAGGTTGTTTATTGCCTGGTTTGACCAGCCATAGTAGGCGTGTGATAATGCCTATTTAAGGCCTTGTTTTGTAACATAAGAAAAACACAAGATTTTGAATAAGAAAAAGAATTTCCTCTTTGCAAATTAACGTTGTTAATTGTGAGAACATGAGTGTTTGAGTGAGTTCAATCACAGCTTGAGAGTTGGGACGCGTATTCCAAAACTTAAGAACGAATCATTCGACGCGTATTGAGTGATTTCCCATTGTTAATGCTATAGGTCTAGCGTTGGCAAATATCCCGGTTACAAATCATGTCATATTCCGCTGCTCAATCGCATCATATGGTATCAGAGCTTAGGCTCTTGATTTCCTTAAACCAAGACGATCCAATGGGGGGACTTTTCAATCCAAATTTGCCTCCTGTTTTTGATGTTTACGATGATGAAGTTCCATCCAGTCCGGGACGGTACAACCTTTTAAACCAGGCCGTACTGTTACAGTGCATCAACGAACCAGAAGGTGCATCGCTCTTTCACAATGGTTTTACCAAGGAGGATGATCTTGCCATCAATTTCGATTTGCCTCCTATATTCGATTGCCCTATCAAATGCTGTGATCTAACATCGGAAACAAGATGGACAGCCCAAGAGACTCATGGTTTTCAATCTGAGAACGTGAATAGATCAATTCCGAAACATTATGGTGTATGTTGCACGATTATTGTTAATGATTCATTTCTTTCTAACTTTTTTTATGGCATTTCAGAATCAGTGCGAGGTTTGAATCATTTTTCACAAAATATGGTTTGGGGCTGTAGAGTTTTCGTGAACAATAGCATAACACAATGCCCCAATATGCGAGTTTGTGATTGGAATCAGCAACAATCCTCGAAGGTGTTCAATCCGGGAATTAGGCATCAAATAATGGGCACAAATCAGCAACTTATCTCCACAATAAAAGGTCTAAGAATCGGGACGATTCTTTTTGAAGAAAGGGCGGATGATACGAGTACATATACGGGTCATTGGAGGGACGGGTTCAATGCAAGTCGGAGATCAGTTTAAGGCATTCCGATGATTATTTTGGGGTTGGCTAAATGAATCTCGGAATGATTCAATGTATCTCGAGCTTTCATTGAATACGGAGACAATGAAGCCAAGTAAACCTAAGTCAAGAAAGCCTCAAGCAACGGTCTTCTGCACTGTTTAATGCTACCATGAAGCTGATCAAGTTTTGATGTAACAGTCATGTTGACTGTTTAATTGCTGTCATTTTAATTCCTGTTTTATTGTCATTTAAGTCTTGAATTTTATGTCCAATAATGTAGCTTTTAGAAAGTCATAAGTAGGAGTTAATTGTAGTCATAAAACTAGTGTTAATTGCTTGTTTATGGCTGCATAGGATTCAGTTTTTATAGCTGTTATAGGGCTGCCATAATAGGTATGTTTAGCCTAATTAAGAGCCTCTTTAAGAGCCTTAATTAGGTTGTTTATTGCCTGGTTTGACCAGCCATAGTAGGCGTGTGATAATGCCTATTTAAGGCCTTGTTTTGTAACATAAGATTTACACAAGATTTTGAATAAGAAAAAGAATTTCCTCTTTGCAAATTAACGTTGTTAATTGTGAGAACATGAGTGTTTGAGTGAGTTCAATCACAGCTTGAGAGTTGGGACGCGTATTCCAAAACTTAAGAACGAATCATTCGACGCGTATTGAGTGATTTCCCATTGTTAATGCTATAGGTCTAGCGTTGGCAAATATCCCGGTTACAAATCATGTCCTATTCCGCTGCTCAATCGCATCATATGGTATCAGAGCTTAGGCTCTTGATTTCCTTAAACCAAGACGATCCAATGGGGGGACTTTTCAATCCAAATTTGCGTCCTGTTTTTGATGTTTACGATGATGAAGTTCCATCCAGTCCGGGACGGTACAACCTTTTAAACCAGGTCGTACTGTTACAGTGCATCAACGAACCAGAAGGTGCATCGCTCTTTCAAAATGGTTTTACCAAGGAGGATGATCTTGCCATCAATTTCGATTTGCCTCCTATATTCGATTGCCCTATCAAATGATGTGATCTAACATCGGAAACAAGATGGACAACCCAAGAGACTCATGGTTTTCAATCTGAGAACGTGAATAGATCAATTCCGAAACATTATGGTGTATGTTGCACGATTATTGTTAATGATTCATTTCTTTCTAACTTTTTTGTGGCATTTCAGAATCAGTGCGAGGTTTGAATCATTTTTCACAAAATATGGTTCGGGGCTGTAGAGTTTTCGTGAACAATAGCATAACACAATGCCCCAATATGCGAGTTTGTGATTGGAATTAGCAACAATCCTCGAAGGTGTTCAATCCGGGAGTTAGGCATCAAATAATGGGCACAAATCAGCAACTTATCTCCACAATAAAAGGTCTAAGAATCGGGACGATTCTTTTTGAAGAAAGGGCGGATGATACGAGTACATATACGGGTCATTGGAGGGACGGGTTCAATGCAAGTCGGAGATCAGTTTAAGGCATTCCGATGATTATTTTGGGGTTGGCTAAATGAATCTCGGAATGATTCAATGTATCTCGAGCTTTCATTGAATACGGAGACAATGAAGCCAAGTAAACCTAAGTCAAGAAAGCCTCAAGCAACGGTCTTCTGCACTGTTTAATGCTACCATGAAGCTGATCAAGTTTTGATGTAACAGTCATGTTGACTGTTTAATTGCTGTCATTTTAATTCCTGTTTTATTGTCATTTAAGTCTTGAATTTTATGTCCAATAATGTAGCTTTTAGAAAGTCATAAGTAGGAGTTAATTGTAGTCATAAAACTAGTGTTAATTGCTTGTTTATGGCTGCATAGGATTCAGTTTTTATAGCTGTTATAGGGCTGCCATAATAGGTATGTTTAGCCTAATTAAGAGCCTCTTTAAGAGCCTTAATTAGGTTGTTTATTGCCTGGTTTGACCAGCCATAGTAGGCGTGTGATAATGCCTATTTAAGGCCTTGTTTTGTAATATAAGATTAACACAAGATTTTGAATAAGAAAAAGAATTTCCTCTTTGCAAATTAACGTTGTTAATTGTGAGAACATGAGTGTTTGAGTGAGTTCAATCACAGCTTGAGAGTTGGGACGCGTATTCCAAAACTTAAGAACGAATCATTCGACGCGTATTGAGTGATTTCCCATTGTTAATGCTATAGGTCTAGCGTTGGCAAATATCCCTGTTACAAACCATGTCCTATTCCGCTGCACAATCGCATCATATGGTATCAGAGCTTAGGCTCTTGATTTCCTTAAACCAAGACGATCCAATGGGGGGACTTTTCAATCCAAATTTGCCTCTTGTTTTTGATGTTTACGATGATGAAGTTCCATCCAGTCCGGGACGGTACAACCTTTTAAACCAGGCCGTACTGTTACAGTGCATCAACGAACCAGAAGGTGCATCGCTCTTTCACAATGGTTTTATCAAGGAGGATGATCTTGCCATCAATTTCGATTTGCCTCCTATATTCGATTGCCCTATCAAATGCTGTGATCTAACATCGGAAACAAGATGGACAACCCAAGAGACTCATGGTTTTCAATCTGAGAACGTGAATAGATCAATTCCGAAACATTATGGTGTATGTTGCACGATTATTGTTAATGATTCATTTCTTTCTAACTTTTTTGTGGCATTTCAGAATCAGTGCGAGGTTTGAATCATTTTTCACAAAATATGGTTCGGGGCTGTAGAGTTTTCGTGAACAATAGCATAACACAATGCCCCAATATGCAAGTTTGTGATTGGAATCAGCAACAATCCTCGAAGGTGTTCAATCCGGGAATTAGGCATCAAATAATGGGCACAAATCAGCAACTTATCTCCACAATAAAAGGTCTAAGAATCGGGACGATTCTTTTTGAAGAAAGGGCGGATGATACGAGTACATATACGGGTCATTGGAGGGACGGGTTCAATGCAAGTCGGAGATCAGTTTAAGGCATTCCGATGATTATTTTGGGGTTGGCTAAATGAATCTCGGAATGATTCAATGTATCTCGAGCTTTCATTGAATACGGAGACAATGAAGCCAAGTAAACCTAAGTCAAGAAAGCCTCAAGCAACGGTCTTCTGCACTGTTTAATGCTACCATGAAGCTGATCAAGTTTTGATGTAACAGTCATGTTGACTGTTTAATTGCTGTCATTTTAATTCCTGTTTTATTGTCATTTAAGTCTTGAATTTTATGTCCAATAATGTAGCTTTTAGAAAGTCATAAGTAGGAGTTAATTGTAGTCATAAAACTAGTGTTAATTGCTTGTTTATGGCTGCATAGGATTCAGTTTTTATAGCTGTTATAGGGCTGCCATAATAGGTATGTTTAGCCTAATTAAGAGCCTCTTTAAGAGCCTTAATTAGGTTGTTTATTGCCTGGTTTGACCAGCCATAGTAGGCGTGTGATAATGCCTATTTAAGGCCTTGTTTTGTAATATAAGATTTACACAAGATTTTGAATAAGAAAAAGAATTTCCTCTTTGCAAATTAACGTTGTTAATTGTGAGAACATGAGTGTTTGAGTGAGTTCAATCACAGCTTGAGAGTTGGGACGCGTATTCCAAAACTTAAGAACGAATCATTCGACGCGTATTGAGTGATTTCCCATTGTTAATGCTATAGGTCTAGCGTTGGCAAATATCCCGGTTACAAATCATGTCCTATTCCGCTGCACAATCGCATCATGTTCGATCATTTGTTTGATTGTCTACATGATTAATTGGATGCCTATGTTTGGTTTGTATGGAGTCCCTAACCTTCTCAAGAACATGGTCATTAATGGTGACATGCAAGCCAACGGTGATCGACGTGGTTGCCAAGGGGAGTCTTCCCCGAGTCGATGTCGCATGTTAATGATATGAATGATGGTTCAGGCGCCTATGTAATGTTATTATGAAATGTTGTACTTATACTTCACCTGATATGTATGTATGCATGGTGATATATGTTTCTATAATTGTTTATGTGCGTCTTGATGTGATATGGTTGGGAGAACCCCTAGTTACTCCCCACTGACTGTGGCATTCATGTTTCATGAATGAACAGGTTGCAGGTTGGTATTCCATGGGGTTTTGACGAGTGACCTAGCGAGCGTTGTACTTACAACGATTCACCTTAAGCGTTATGGTTTATAGTAGTTTTACTATCTTAATTGTATTCATCAAGGGATCGGGATCCCTTGCATTTATTTAAGTTATATTTTGTACAAACGATTTGTTAAACGAAATTTTGGTTTTATAATATAGTGACATTCGCAGTTTTGCTTTTATATTTTTAAAAATCTCCTATTTCCGCTGCAAATCTTGTTGGAGTAAGTGTCCTCCACAATAAGTGCATTTATATAATAAATCTCATTTGAAATATACGTGGCATGATTAGTATATTATGATATTCCACGTCAGTTGATTAACGTAAATCGGTAACGCTCGGCTGACTAGAGTTTGACGTTATTGTCGTATGACGACGGTGATCAACTGATCCCTTTAGGTCACACCTATAGGATGAGACCCAAATAGAATACTAATTATTTGTATACGATACAGTTTAATTAGGACATTACATATATTTGATATGTACGTTTAGTTAGGAGAGTTATTTATTGGAAATTGAGTTAGGAACTCATTCCACTTAAGTTTATTAGTCAATTATACGATAACTGACTGAATAAATTTTACGTCTTATTTTAATACGATTAAATAAGATTTAATTTAGTGATTAATCGTTGATTCATTAAATTAGTTGAGGTAATGCATAAATTTTGAGGTAGAGGTAATTAGTTAATTATACTTACAAGGAGTTGTAAAATAAATTAACTGGGCATTATGGGACCCATTATATATTGATATAATGGTAAAATATCACTTAAAAGTTAAGTACATATTGTTTATTAATTTGAGTCATATAATTGTTATATGATCAAATTAACACTTAATTATGCAAGATAATTAAGCATATGATTAATAAGTATTTGTGGGACAAATATCAAAAAATCAAAATGGTCCATATGAGACACTTGGACCGGTTTTAGCTAGTAGAAAAAAAATCATGTTTATTCTCTACTAAATCCACACTCCACCAAGTGATTATGACATGTTATGACACATGATCATTATCATTTTCTTGCCCACACTCAAGTCATTTGCATGAGAATATAATAAGCAAAATTATCACCCTTTTGGTGAGAGCATGACCGGTCAAGTGCCCATAAATAGTGCACTTGGTTGTTCATTTCATTTTGCTCATTCATTTCAATTGTTTTAGATATCTCTCTAAAATCCTCAACTTCTCTCTAAAACTCACATGCAAACTAATATTCTCTACATATTACTAGTGTAGTAATACAATAATATTAGTAGTATAATGTCTTACTTATTATCTAATTAATAATAAGTTAAGATTATTTGGGTTTAGTCTTGGGTGCAACAAGAAGGAGACCTTCTACTTTGGAGGTTGTTTTATGGAGGATCATCCATTAATTTCATGCTCAAGAACAATAAGAAGGAGTTCTTATTATGCCCATATTGAACCGAAAAATCTCAATGTAAGGATGTTTTCGTCTTATCTTTTCTTTTATGCTTTTATATTTGCATGCATGATAACTAGATCCTAAATCATTAATTTCATGTAATTTAATGAACTAATTAGAGGAGTCTAATTAGAGGTTTAGGACTTTCAAATCTTTGTGTTTACTTTATAATTAAATCGGGGGGTGTCACAGTTAGAATCGTAAGAGGATAATTATCAATTAAAATTGATGTCAATGTATTTTCATGTCTAAAACTTGAGTTATTACCGTTTGAAATTGACCCTTACTTTAGACGGATTCAAAACGCATTGTTTTGGGGGAGGGGTTTATGTTCTTTATTATGCTTATAAATATTTATTTTAGTACTTGGGTAAGATGTAATAACACTTGTTTGACATTATACAACTTGGTTTATTTCCCTTTTAGATGTTAGATATCGTACTCATGTTTATACTCTATAGTTACTTTCCGAATGCATCATAAGTGAATTGAATGATGTCGGTTTTTCCTTATATTCCATGATTTAGTCTTGGTTGAGTTTGTGTGAGTATGAAGACTATGTTGGGAGTTGGACCGTTGCATTTTTTGACCAGGCCGTCAAATGTTGTACATATGCGTTGTGGAATCCTTGTGCACATGCTAAGCTTAACTCTTCTTGTGGCCCTTTGGTTACGGTTTTGTGTGCCATGTCCCACATTGAGATTTCTTAACTAGACTTGCGGCCCTTTGGTTACGGTTATGTGGGCCATGTCCCGCGATACCCGTCTTCTTGCGGCTCTTTTTTAACGGTTATGTGTGCCATGTCCCGCATTGAGATTACTCTTCCTTTGGTTACGGTTATGTGTGCCATGTCCGAGTCTTGGAACTTGAAAGTTACCACTTATCATACGGGATCGTTCGGCCCGTAACTTTAGTGCACCAGAGTCAGATTGAGGATAGATTAATATCCTCACCGGTGGGTATGTCTAGAGTCTTAGATGTAATGAGTTGCATATGCACAATGATCCTTTTTTGTTGTATTGTTAAATGTTTATCTCCGTTGATTCTAAGCCTATTAAAAACTAAGAGTTTTGTAAATGACTCAAGCGGATGTTTGGTGATCCATTTATCTCGACTTACCCTTATGTCGTACCATGTGATATGTTCTGCCTTGATATGAATCCTTATGATAATGAGAGTTTCTGTATGTTTAAATTACCGTTATTATCAATGTTGAGTCTTTTATAGGTTGTATGAGAGTCTTTCACATGTTTACATGATTATGTGTTTGTATGATATCATTGTATAATATGGCTGGCAGGACACGTACTTACGCCCCACTGAATGTGGCATTCATGTTTCGTGAATAACAGTTGACATGTCGGTGCTATTTTGGGTTTTGAGACGAGTGAGCTAGTGAGCGTTGTTGAGACAACGATATACCCTTTACGTTGTTGTAACTCGTCCTTTTGGACTTTTGTTAGTATTTTGTATCAAGGGATCCTTTGATTGTGTTTGTATTTTATTAATTCGCTCTTTAATGTATTATAGCTTTTAAACTCGTTTTATGTATTCGATTTTATATTTTAGTGACCCTCGTTGTTATTAATTAAAAAGTTTTAAACATATACAATTTTCCGCTGCCAAATATGCAATGAAACTATTCATAAAAGTATTGATTTCAGTAAAGGTTTTGCTTGCTTACACACACACACACACAAATGGTTCGAAAACAAGACTGAAAGTAAAGAAAATGAAACAAGGATAGGCTCTTCCAAAGCTCAAAGCCAATGGATATAGGGTTTCTTAATCAAAGCACAAAGCCAATGACCAAGATAAGTGAGTCCTCAAAGCACAAAGCAAATAAGACACCACAACTTCATGTTGGAGTAAATGTCCTCAACAATAGTGCGATCACATAATTAAATCTCAATAATAAGAATACAAAGGGATGATTAATATTATAGTAAACTGGTCAACATAAATCGGTAACGATTGGCTCAATTGAGTTTGACGTTACTGTCGTATGACGGTGATCAGTTGATCCCTTGAGGTCACACGTAAAGGACAATCCCCTAATCATGTACATTAATTAATTGTATAGTGATACAGATTAATTAATCCCTTAAAATGAACCAAGTTTAAATTGTGAGTGAGAAATACATCTTATTGTAATATGATTAAATAAGATTCATTTTGGTAATTTAATTGTTATATTACTAAGAATGCATTATGTTTATGAAACATTTGAGATAAGTTAAATTGGTCGATTATAATTACAAACTGTTGTAGATTATTTTTAACCAAATATGAGAGGACCCATTTTATTTACATGTAATTATAAAATGTGACTTAAAATGTTAAGTCTAATTAATTTGTTATGAAATTGCATTTAAATTAGTTAAATGTACATTTATAAGCCTAAATTACATGTTACATGTCACATGTCACACTTGTGACAAATGACAAATTGCAAAAATAAAATGGACACCCATATTACATGGGTGTACCGGTTTTGTGGTGATGGTGGGTAGGTTTTTAGTTTGTAATTTTATTCTAATTAAGAATTAGAACAAATGATTACTACAAAGACCCAAACACTCAACCTTTTCTTGTTAAGAACAATTGAAAGTGACCACACACCCCTCCATGAGGGCATGTGGCCGGAACATGTGAAGATTGAAGAGGAAAATTTCCTCTTATTTATTCTACACACCAACTCATATTAAACACACATGCAAAAATCACTTATCTCTCATATATTTCTCCAACTTCTCTCTACAACTTAAGAAGTTTATATTAGAGTTCTTATTTTCTAATAATATTACTAGTGTAGTAATAAGAGGTTATTAGATTATTTTAAGGGAGACTACCATTATATACTAGTGTAGTATCTTTTAGTAGTGATTAGGGATAGTCTTCGGTGCATCTAATAGGAGTGTTCTAACACTTAGAACTTGGAAGTTTATCCCTAACATTATAAGCTCAAGATCAAAGTAGGAAGGAGTCCTATTTTGTGCCCATATTTGTCATAAGATCAATGTAAGGAAAAATTCTTCTTATCTTTGTCTTATTTTGTTATGCATGCAAAAGATTTATTTAGTTTAAGAGTAAACTAAATGTATAATGATATTAGAAGTGTCTACTATTGAGTTTAAGAAACTTACAAGTGGTATCAGAGCCAAGGTTGTTGCATGCATAATCGATTTATAGTTTTTTCGAGTTATGGTAACTTAATGAAAACTAGTAATTTGTGTTTTATAAGATAAAATCACAAAGTTATTTGCATGTCAATATATTCTTGGTCCTAATATGATTTTAGGTCATTTTGATGATTTATGGAAATTTATAGTGCTCAAATATGTTTTTTAGTATTTTTATTACATTTTAATGAGTAAAATGATGTTTAAAATACTAAAAATAGTTAAACTTATCTTATAACCTTGAAATTTTTACACAATATCACACATGCATTTTACTTACTGTATGTAAAATTTCGTGTGAAGTGGACGTATTTCGTATGATTTATGATTTTTATATGATAAAATGAAATAAATAAAGGTCAAATGGTTAAAAATACTTCCGCTTTGAATCTGACAATGAAATTTTAGTATGTTGTCACATGCATGTTTTCCTGTCAGACTAGAAAATTTCAGACTGATGTGATTTGTCTAGCATGATTTATGAATTTTTAATGTAAAAATAACATAAATAGTGACTAATTTAGCAAATACACTTCCGATTTGAATCTGATGATGAAATTTTGATATGTTGTCACATGCATGTTTTCTGGTCATACTGGAAACTTTCAGACTTATGTGATTTGCCTTGCATGATTTATGAATTTTTAATGTAAAAATGGCATAAATAGTGACTAATTAAGAAAATATAGCTAAAATATTTTTCATGTCAAGAGAAAATTGTTCCTGGTTGCATAAATGTCCCACATTTCAGATCTAAAGTTGAAAATTTAATATGATTAATTTTTGCATGCTTTATGTATTTTATTTGATAAAACCGATAAAGCGCAACCATTTTTCTCTAAACCGATTCGAAATTTTTAAACCATGATTTTTGACATTATGAGTGTCATGGAAATGTTCCAGAATGTACAAAAATTTTAAAATTCAAATTTTGAAATTATTGTAATTAAATTTGGATTTATTTGATTAAAATATGATTTTAAAAGTCTAATATGAGCAATTATATAACAACAAGTTGAATTATTGTCAAAAATTGAGTGATGACTAATTTTTGAGGCCTAAATGAGTTGGGATAATTAACTTGGACTTAAATATGATTTAAGTATTGTTTGGTGATTTTAAAATGTTATTATCACGCATTTCCATAAAACCGGGTTATATTCGATATAAACCGTTAATTAGAGCGATTTGGCATTTAACATGAGCATGTTTTATACATATTATAATGCTGCATTTTATTTATGAATGTCATATTTTCAATTTATGAATGTCATATTTTGGTTTATGTAATTTGGAATTATGTAATTTTTCCTTGTATGGCCTTAGTTTTAATCGATATTGCCCGAAATGTAAGGGAATATTGATTCGGTTGTAATTTAATGTGATCTCGAATCACTTTTATTGTATTATTTTATTTTACAAATGTATAATAGGAAATTATTGTAATTTTATTATATATTTTGTAACTAATTGTAAAACCGGAGTTTCCCAAAGACGGTGCCATTCGGAAAGGAGTTCCGAGAGAGACGGTGACCTAAGGAGGCGTGCTTATGAAGTTCAAGGGACCAAAGGAGTTGGTTTCCGAACTTGTAATAGATTATATGATTTTCTATTCTAGGAAAGGCCATACTAGGAGTTTTAATTTTTATGCTTGCATTTTTATTTAATATGTTTGCATGCATTGCCAAATCGCCATAACATGACATGCATATTTATCGAGTATTCGACCGTGTCAATTAAAATAATCGTTAATTCATCGATTTAGTTCACTTTAACATGATAGATTATAAATTGACAAGACCTCTCATAATAAATAATTGAGATCAAGCCTTACCAAATGTTAGAACCCATGAATCCCAATTTCGCAAGGAAGTAGGCTCGGCTCACCGGGGTGCTAAACTTGTTACGTTGGGTAAGTGGGGTAATAAATGTTATTATTTCGAAATTTGGATTGAGCTCAACGGAAGTATTCGCGACCGTAGCCGCATGTGTTCCGGGCTTAAGATAAATATTAAAGTAATATTATCGACCGAGAGTTCTAATGTAGAATCGATTAAAGAGTTAATCCACCGAATTATGTTAATGAGGGATGAATCGGCTTACCGTGCCCAAGTTGATATGAATTTGGATCTCGGAATCATTTATAATAGTTGGGTAGAGGTCACTATTTAAATGTTAAAACTTGTTTAAAATGTTTACAAGTATTTAAAACGATAAATGTTAACATTTCCTTTATGTCTTAAATTTGTAGTTAACTTTGTACAATCGCAATGGCTAGTTCATCCAACACCAATGCTCCAACTCTCACAAATGTCTCATGGCTTCGATCCTTTATGGATCGATGCAAGTTAGAAAAGAATGGCGCTAATTTTGCCGATTGGAATGCGCAACTCCGCTTGGCCGCGGAAGGTGACGACAAGCTTCGTTACCTTACCGAAGCCTCTCCCGAAACACCTAACGAAAGGTCAACCGCCGCCGCAAGGCGAGCCTATGAGGCTTACCAAAAGGAAGCCGCCGCGATCAAAAATGTTTTGATCTTCTCTATGGAGGCCGATCTCCAAAGGAGTGCCATAAAGATGAGCACGGCCTATGAGATCTATGCCAAACTTGTGACCATGTTTTCACAAGCTCCTAGAATCGTTCAATATGAAACGGCATCCGCGTTTTTCGACATGAACCTTAAAGAGGGCCAAAAGGTTAGCCCTCATGTACTCAAATTGATTGAGCATGTCGAGATTCTTAAAGTGCAAGGGGTTGACATTCCCGAACAACTCGTAATTGACCGTGTACTACATTCCTTGGGGAGAATAAAGGCATATGTGATGTTTAGGGTAAACTACAATATGCAAAATATGCAAACCTCTCTCCACGAGTTGCACAAAATGCTTGTGCAAGCGGAGAGAGACATGGGGCTAAATGTTAGCACCACCAAGGATGTACTTCTCATCAATAACAAGAGTAAGGGGAAGTTCAAAAAGAGTGCAAGCAAAGGGAAGAAGCCCTCCACCTACAAAGGCAAGGGAAAAGCTATTGAGAATAGCTCACCCAAGCCTAAGAAAGGTGCCTCAACCGAGGACAAGTGCCATTATTGTAATGGCATAGGGCATTGGAAGAGGAATTGCCCCAAGTATCTAGGAGATATCAAAGCCGGGAAAATTGTTTCCGTTGGTAAATTTTCATCCCTATCTTTTATGTTATGATCTCAACTTTTGTATATAGATACAAGTTGTGATTCTTACCCTTTTTAATTGTAATTAGGGCACCCAAGCAAGGACAAGGGCAAGGACAAGCAAGCCTAAATAGATTCTTCAAGGGAAGCTAAAGTAGCCCCATGGATGAAGACATAAGGAAGCTTGGTCTCATTTTGTGTTGTATTCCTTATTTGGGTTGTATTTTGTGATGTTGTTTTAGAAACTCTTTATTTCCTTGTTTGACAATGGAAATTTGTTTATTTCCTTTTATTAACTTTGGGTTGTAATTGGATTTTGGTGACTTGGTTTTTAACCCAAGTCACTCGGTTTATGAAACTTTTTCATTCTAAAACTTGTCATTATACTCACTTGATCTAATAACATAAATTAATCGACTCAAATTGATCACGCAAATATTATGATGATGGGATCATTATAATAAAAAGGCTAAGAATTTGATTCTCACTTTGAAAGATCAATTGCTAAGTCAAAATTGAGTTATTGAACTCAAAATATGGAATCTACCAAACCAATAGGCCATACCACTTATAAAGAAAGTAAATGACATGAATATGAGTTCACCTCTTTAGCTCTTATAGAACTAGTCTATGTTGAAGCTAAGATTCGATGTCTTTACAAAGAAGTCTTTAGTAGATCACTTAAGGTCATGTTGTGATACTTCTACCTCCCTTACAATTCTGAGTACAAAATTGTTTGTGGCTCATAAGGCTATCTTTAAAGAAAATAGTTGTATTTTTCTAAAGATAGAGTGGGAGAAAATAAGCCACAACGAAAAACTAGTTAGGAACTAGTGAGGAAACCAAAAGAATATGTTCTTAGGTTAGACTCAAGACTAATGAGGAGACCAAAAGAAAGCGTTCTTAGGTGAATCCTTAGACTATTGACGAGTCCAAAAGAAAATGTTCTTGAGAAAATAAGATTCTGATCTATGTAAGTGGAAGCACCTAGAAATTGTAAAAATTTGATTTTCTAACATAAAAGAGACTTATGAAACTATATGGAATCTATGCAAAGAAAATGGTCCAATTGTGGTTGCATGGATAGACATGTAGATGTCTACAAAAGCTAAGTTAATGCGTAACTATGCTTAGATCCAAATCATCAATGAAATACCTCATAATAGGTGTGTACAAGATACACATCAAAATTACATGTCCAATTAGGGATTTGGAATAGGATGTGTACATGACACAAGCCTATTGTATGTATCTACCTAAAGGTTATGATGATCTTTTCTATTATAAGATATAAGAAAGGTTTCACTCGAATTGTCGAAAAGTCATGTATAGACATGAAAGTCAGTGGGAGTTAAAGTCATGTATAGACATGAAGTTAAGTGGGAGTTTAAGTCATCATGTAAAGACATGAAGTTCAGTGGGAGAAATTATTTTCCATGTGAATGACGTTTCACTCATTAAGAGTGACATATTCATATTACCCTTTGAAAAGGAGTGGTTGGATTTTAATGTTGGATGAAAGAGGGCAACGTGTATACTGAAATCAAAATCTATTGTGGAATAGAAGATTTTTGCTTGGCATTTAAATGGTATCTTATATCGATAAGATATTTAATCTATTCAACAAGTTAAATAGGTTGTTTATGTTGATAAAAGTGGGAACACTATGAAAGGGTCATAGCCATCCACTGAACCTAAGAGTTGTTGATCACGTGATATCAATCATGTGTGCCATATCATGCACATACCTAAATGAATTGTATGCTAGGAGCATGACAAGCCCATAACAAATCAATCCAGATGAGTGTCATTGGATAGCCTACAAGAACATCCATAGAGTTCTCGAGGAGAACTAGGGATACATTCTTGTGTTTGGTAGAGAAAATTTGACAATGTGGTAAAGGTTACACAAACCCAAATGTCCAAACTTATAAAAGGATTTATCGAAATCCTAGGCGTACTTTTGTTATACAAGAAGCGAATAACTAAAAGAATGATTGAAGAGTCAATCCTTATAAATTCTACAAATAGAGACCTAGTACATTATGATGAGGATAAGGTGGTTTAAAAGGAACTAATAGTAGATCCCTTCACCTAAATACCTATCAGTTATCATGATAACGAGTGGGAGAATCTTTCAAGTTAAAGAGCCCAACGCTAGATAGAGATCTAGACATGTACGTAGATGAATTCATGTTATTAGGAATAACGTTGGATGGAAGGAAAAAGCAATTCACAAGGTTGGAATAAATGAATATATGGAATATTCACTACTCAAGCCTTTATTGCATTTAATAAGATCGTCATGAATTGTCATTGACGAAATAAACTTTAGATTATATGATATGAAGCGATAACATTGTGTTGATTGTTCATATATGATAATCACATTTATCGGTTGAGTTTCTAAAACTCGTCTTGTGTTTTGTTATATCTAAATGGGTTGTAGAGAAAATTGTGAACCCCATTGAAGTGGACTGTATTAACATAGCATTGGCCCATAGTCACTTATATGAGGTGACGTCTCCAAGTGACTAGATTGTGGTGCGATTGATGGCAAGTTCAAGTGTCATAGGGTCATAAGGGATGACCAATCGATCACATAGACAGACTGTAAGGGACAATCTGTCGGGCAGTGACCGCTTATAGAATTCTGGCATTCTTGTAGCCTGGTCGTGGCAAGAGCTACTAGTATTCTTTGGAGTCAATTCTTTGACTAAAGATTGTTCGCCTAAGGTGGCATAGTTTCAGAGTGACTTTGATTTATGCTCTACGACCTTCGTAACTGGGGTCAAATGGGCATCTTTTGGGTCATGATGAGATGTGGCTATGCAAAGGGAATAGTGCGATAGGAATTGTCCACCCCTTGTCAGGGTTGTTTTAATATCTCAAGGCCACTCGAGGAGTAGTAAAATGAAAATGCGTGGCCACGCTCGGAAGGTATCTACGGTAGATAACTCCAGTCAGACAGTTACTCTCCAGATCGAGGAAACCACTCTTGATATGATCATATGCAAGTACGACCTGCAAGACACCTTGCATTGAGTAGGAGATTGTAATAGGACAAGAAAATTGGTGACGCACACTTGTCTCGGACAAGTGAGAGATTGTTGAAGTAAATGTTCTCAACAATAGTGCGATCACATAACTAAATCTCAATAATAAGAATACAAAGAGATGATGAATATTATAGTCAACTGGTCAACATAAATCGGTAATGATTGGCTCAATTGAGTTTGACGTTACTGTCGTATGACGGTGGTGATCAGTTGATCCCTTGAGGTCACCCCTAAAGGACAATCCCCTAATCATGTACATTAATTAATTGTATAGTGATACAGATTAATTAATCCCTTAAAATGAACCAAGTTTAAATTGTGAGTGAGAAATATATCTTATTGTAATATGATTAAATAAGATTCATTTTGGTAATTTAATTGTTATATTACTAAGAACGTATTATGTTTATGAAACATTTGAGATAAGTTAAATTGGTCGATTATAATTACAAACTGTTGTAGATTATTTTTTAACCAAATATGAGAGGACCCATTTTATTTACATGTAATTATAAAATGTGACTTAAAATGTTAAGTCTAATTTATTTGTTATGAAATTGCATTTAAATTGGTTAAATGTACATTTATAAGCCTAATTACATG
Organism: Heliosperma pusillum; assembly: GCA_022085475.1. Lineage (NCBI taxonomy): Eukaryota > Viridiplantae > Streptophyta > Magnoliopsida > Caryophyllales > Caryophyllaceae > Heliosperma > Heliosperma pusillum. The sequence goes on from JAIUZE010046455.1 coordinate 46,262, forward strand.
TTACATGTCACATGTCACACTTGTGACAAATGACAAATTGCAAAAATAAAATGGACACCCATATTACATGGGTGTACCGGTTTTGTGGTGATGGTGGGTAGGTTTTTAGTTTGTAATTTTATTCTAATTAAGAATTAGAACAAATGATTACTACAAAGACCCAAACACTCAACCCTTTCTTGTTAAGAACAATTGAAAGTGACCACACACCCCTCCATGAGGGCATGTGGCCGGAACATGTGAAGATTGAAGAGGAAAATTTCCTCTTATTTATTCTACACACCAACTCATATTAAGAGACATGCAAAAATCACTTATCTCTCATATATTTCTCCAACTTCTCTCTACAACTTAAGAAGTTTATATTAGAGTTCATATTTTCTAATAATATTACTAGTGTAGTAATAAGAGGTTATTAGATTATTTTAAGGGAGACTACCATTATATACTAGTGTAGTATCTTTTAGTAGTGATTAGGGATAGTCTTGGGTGCATCTAATAGGAGTGTTCTAACACTTAGAACTTGGAAGTTCATCCCTAACATTATAAGCTCAAGATCAAAGTAGGAAGGAGTCTTATTTTGTGCCCATATTTGTCATAAGATCAATGAAAGGAAAAATTCTTCTTATCTTTGTCTTATTTTGTTATGCATGCATAAGATTTATTTAGTTTAAGAGTAAACTAAATATATAATGATATTAGAAGTGTCTAATATTGAGTTTAAGAAACTTACACTTCCAGTACTAAGCCAAGAAGGTTTACTCAAACACAAAGCCAAGAGCATAAAAACAAAAAACATTGTTTTCAATTCTTTCATTCATTAAAATCGGATTTCCTTGGGTAACAATGCAAGGTTTATATAGACCAATGAAATGCACATCTAATGGTCAAAAATACACATCTCCTAAAGCACAATAAGTCGTGGCCCTTGATGCTTAAACAAAACACAAAAACTAACTAGCAACAAAAGCATAAAGCATGAAGCAGCATGCTCCTCTTGTCTTGTTGTGCAAGGTCAATTAAGGTATTGTAAGACCTTGGAGCTTGGGCTTGGCAGCTACCATCCTCAAGGAAAATAAGTTAGAAAGCCTTTAATGTCATGCTCTTGTCTTGCTTAGCCAAAAATAGCACCCCTATCAAACTTGGTACTAGACAGTGTTGAATTGTCGCTATCCGGACCCATTTGTTTGCACTTCGCTAAACCTGCTCATTTATTGTAAACTAGCAAAACCTAGCCCGGACTTTTATCTTTATAAGACCTTAAACGAAGATGATTAGGCCTTGGAATTATTTAATTTGGATTAGGGGTCGCCTTGGACATTGTTCTTTGTTGATGGACTTGAACCGGGCGAGATAGGACATGGACTAGTCTGATTGTATTTTGTAACTCTAGATACCTCAAATCTATACCTTCCGCCAACCACCCAGTGATGATTGGGCCGTATGTTTGGTACGCGGAACGATTTATGACAATTCATAAGTTTATCGTCAAGTGATAGCTCAAACAGTTGTGTCTACCCCTTAGTCGTCATCTACGTGCCGATACGGTCGTTTTGATAGTAATTAGAGTCATTTTGAAGTCCTGGTCAAAAACCGCTTCATTTTCCATAAACCGTCTTTTAAAACCGTGCCTGAACGCTCAAGAATATTCCGGATATTTTAATGTTTCAAAACTTTATCTTTTTTCGTAAAATATATCCGTATTTTTTTGAAGAGTTTTAGAAATCTACAGCAATTTCATAATAGAAACGCGGAAATCTTTTATTTATGGTAGGAGACAACTCGGGAAATGACGCAATAGGAGCTGCGCGTCTTCCAAGAGTCGCAGTGCCTGCTGCGCGTCTTCCAAGAGTCGCAGTGCCTGCTGCGCCTCTTCCCCAGCTCGTTTTGCCTGTTTCCGCAATTATTTCTAGATTTCTTCCTGTGTTCGAGTTATTCCAAAACTCTTCGGATTTCTCCCTATATGAGGAGAGCTTCGTGCATACTTTCAAGGCACGCGAGTGTTCCGACCCTTCTTTTCTCTCTCTTTGCATTCTAGACCTTGCTCTAAGCATTTTGACAACTACGTACTTGATCAATCGACCACGTAAGCCAGATCCATCTGGGTTCCAGTCACATTATTGCATTGATCTACCAATTTGACCAACTCAACAATAATCAATCTTATTTAATCGATCGTTCCTCTTACGAAGGCTCTTTCTTCACATTCGAGTCGAGCTGTCGCTAAATTGTTAACTTTAGTTCATATCTCGTTTCGTGAACATGTAAGTCTGAGGGTGTTTAAATCCATCTTTGTATTGTATTGTATTTTATTTATTTCATCTAATGTAAGATTCATGTCGGATTTATGCTCAAACCTTTTCAAAGGCTTTATAAGTTTTTATTATTTCTTATAAATCGTCTTTCATCATAATTTCATATTAGTTTGTCTTGACTTGGATCCCTAATATTCAATATTAGTGGGTTTTTATCATCTATCAAATTATGTCTTTAGAGGTTAGGTTGGTTCATATCAAATCTCTAGATTCGTCTTTGATATGATATCAAATTATGTCATCTATCAAATTTTGTCATCTATCAAATTATGTAATTTAATATATTAAATCACTTAAATTCGACTTATAGATCATTAATAAACCGTAAATACACAAACGAATACCAACTGATTGCGATTCTTGCTTAACAGCCAGAACCCAACTCAGGAACAGACGCACAGGGTGTTGCGCCTCTTCCAAAGGACGCACCTTCTGCTGCGCATGTACAAGGTTGGTTTCGGTCTCTAATCTTCTTGATTCGCTCCGACGTAGCCTAATTGCCTAATTAATCAGCTATTAAATTCTAATATCGCTGTTAATCCGTCTTTAGATAATTTTATTCTTTTCATTCTTTTCTTTAAGTCTTCCTTTTGGGTATATTTCCAACATAAATCCTGTATTCGTTGTAATCAATTGTAATATTTATTTTATAGTTCTATTTAATCATTGTATTGTATGATTCTTTAGAAGATTTAATTGTCTTCTCATATGCAATCAATCTTAAATCCCAATTCGACACAATTGATTGCTAAATTACATGTTCAACCGACATAGTCTAAGTTCACATGTTAGGATTAAAACGTGGATGTTGCATAGCCTGCATTTAACCGACAACATATCAAGTACAGAAGAGTTTTCCTAATCATTAGTAGAGGCCGCTATCGAGGCGGGCAGGTGTGATACACGGGTTTCACGATCCGTTCCAAACTGTGGTGCAAGGGATACCACGGCTGGAGAAACGAGGGACAAGCGTGAAAACACGCATTTGTGGAGTCGTCACCAACCATTGTGGGAAGTTGGAACCATTCGAATAGTTTATGTCATGTCAAGACACAAAGGAATGATATGAACACTAAGAACTCGTTACCCTTAACATTCTATGTCTAGAATGACTCTCGTGGATGCCAGTGAACGCGAATGCTCACAGAGATCTGGAGTAAGGGGTGAGGGTACGTATTAGGAAGTTCTTTTGATCGAACACCTAATCCCGCCTAATCCCGCCCGCCTAGATAGCGGCCTCTACTAATGATTAGGGAAACTCTTCTGTTATCGATATGTTGTCAGTTATATGCATGCAATGCAACATCCACGTTTTAATCCTAGCATGTAAGCTTAGACTATGGCAGTTGAACATGTAGTTTATCAATTAATTATGTCGAATTAGAATTTAGGATTAGATTGCATGTGAAAGGTAATTAAATCATACAAAGAATCTCACAATACAATGAATAAATAGAACTATAAAAGAAATATTACAATTGATTACAACGGTCACAGCATCTATGTTGGAAACATGTTTGAAAGATTAATTGAAATAAAGGAAAGAATTAATAAGACTAAACGAATCAGATTAGCCTTGATAATACCGATAATAGTCGATTTATTAATTAATTAAACTACGTCAAAACGAACCATGAAGTTCAGAGACAGAAACCAACCCCAACAAGCGCACCAGGTCACGCGTCCTCTGGAAGAGGCGCATCAGTCCTTGCGTCTGTTCCTCAGTTGGGTTCTGACTGTGAAGCAAGAATCGCAAACAGTTAGTGTTCGTTGGTGAATTTCGATTTATTTATGATCTACAGGTCGAATTTAAGTGATTTAAGTCATATTTATTACTCTAATTATATCAAAGACGAATCTAGAGATTTTATATGAACAAATCTAACCTCTAAAGACAAAAATTGATAGATGACAAAACCAACTAATATCGATTATTAGAGATTTAAGTCAAGAACTAAATAAAATATAATAAGAAAACTAAAATAAATAATGAAAGCAAAGGCTTTGAAAACGAGTTTGACATAAATCAGACATGAATCTTACATTAATTAAAATAAAGTACAAAAGATGGGATTAAACACCCTCAGACTTACATGTTGACGAAACGAGATATGAACTAAAGTTATTGATTTAGCGACAGCTCGACTCGAATGTAAATAAAGTGACCTCGTAAGAGAAACGATCGATTAATTAAGATTGATTATTGTTGAGTTGGTCAAATTGATAGGTCAATGCAATAACGTGACAGGTACCCAGAAGGATCTCAGCTTACGTGCTCGATTGATCAAGCACGTAGTTGTCGATATGCTTAGAGCAAGGTCTAGAATGCAAAGAGATAGAAAGAAGAGGCGTAACACTCGCGTGCCTTGAAAGTGTGCACGAACTTCTCCTTATATAGCAAGAAATCCGATGAGTTTTGGAATAACTCGAACATGGCAAGAAATCTAGAAAATATTCCGGAAACAAAAAAACAGAGCTGGGGAAGAGGCGCAGCAGGCACTGCGACTCTCGGAAGAGGCGCAGCTCATGCTGCGTCATTTCTCGAGCAGTTTCCTACTTTGAAAGAAAGATTTCCGCGTTTCTTTATGGGAATTGCGATGGATTTCGATTACTCTTCTAAATAAAATAAGAACATATATACTTTACCGAGAAAAGATAAGTTTTGAAACATTAAAATATCCGGAATATTCTCGACCGTTCAAACACCGTTTTAAAAGCCGGTTTATAGAAAATGAAGCGACTTTTGACCCGGACAATAAAATGACTATAATGACTGTCAAAACGACCGTATCGGTACGTAGATGACGACCAAGGGGTAGACACATCTGTTTGAGCTATCACTTGATGATAAACTTACGAATTGTTAAAAATCGTTTCGCATACCAAACATGCGGCCCAATCATCACTAGGTGGTTGGCGGAAGGTGTAGATTCGAGGTATCTAGAGAGCCCAATTATCACTAGGTGGTTGGTGGTTGATCCTGTCAAAGTATAGTCGTCAGGTCAATCGAAGATTACAACCTGAGGATTTTGCGACGCGAGGCGGTTCAAGGGGTCCGAACCAAGGACCTATCGTCGGGAACATTTTAAAGAATGTCGACTGTCGGGTAGGATCGTTTAAAGTCCGTTAGACTAAGTACAAAAGCTCGCCAGCCATAAGAAGGAGTCATACCTGAGCATCTTCTTACTTGGACTTGAGTTGTGTCATGAGGCTCGCCAACCGTCTAAAAGGCATGCGTAATGAGGCTCACCAGCCACTGGGGATAAGGTGCGTAATGAAGCTCGTCAGCCGCTGGATGTGAGAATCTGTCTGTCTCTGTATTCAAGCGAACTCTCGTTGGTGAAACACGTGTTGAAACTTGATATATGGAAGATCCTGTCAGGATTGAATCGTTCTGAGAATCTGCTCGAAAATCTGCTCGAAAATCAAATCCAAATGTACAACAAATTTCAAATCGAAGTTCAAAATATCCAAAGTCTACGAACAAAACAAGACGGCTAATCCTCATCACCAGTGAGCCCAGCTAGAACCTCGAGGGCGGCAATCTCAACGTCCTTATCCTCTAGCACACTCAGCAAACGAGATATCTCCTCTCGAGACTCCGCCAGCTCACGCTCCAAGGGTCTCTACGAAAGAAAGGCCTAAGCTCAGTCAATCATTTTATTTCACAAAATGCAACAACAATGAAAAGGAGAATGATAGGTTCCTACCTGTCGGTCCCGACCACCTGCGAGAGCCTCAACGGCTGTAGCCCGCAACCGGTTGGCCACCCTACACAGCGCAACATGCCGAGACGGGGCCACCTACATTCAAAGACAAATAAAAGTTAAACCGAATGCATTCCTATGCGACAAGGATGGTCATAGATTGGAAGCTCACCCTTCTCACGAGGTGCTCTTACGCCTCCAAACCATTATCAGTCACCGCCGCGTTGAACTTACGTAGCTCTGAAATCGTCGTGGAGCCAGCCGCATCCATGTACTCAAGCACGTCGGGGTAAGCTGGGAGCTCGACGCCCGCCACCTTGATCTCCTTCAAAGATCAGATGATTCATCAACAAGCAACTTACCAATTCTAAATATTCAACACAACAAAAAGCACAAGCAATGCTTACCACAATCGGCCAGTACGCCAATCTCCGACAAACGAACCCCGGGTAATCCTCGTCAGGAAGAAGGAGGCTATCCCCACTAGCACCAGCTAGGTCAGTCTCTCTCTCTCAGCGTCAGAAGGCTCCCTAAACATCGACCCTAGAGGATCGATGGGGACCCTGAAAGCATCACGAGAGCACTACCGAGTCAAACGCTCGCCTAAGTACCACACAGGTCTAGGAACCCACTAAGACACTCGAGCTTCTAAGACGTAGAACCTCAGCCAAGAAAGCTGGAGCGTCCGGGTAGTCAACGCAAGGTCTAGGAACCCACTAAGACAAAGAAAGGAAAGGGTCATTCCTATGATCCAATTCTAAATAAACAAAGGGGTCATTCTTATGATCTAGTTAAGAATGATGAGACCAAGGATCATTCCTTATGATCTTTCTCCAAAACAAAAGACAGAAAAGAAAGCAGTCGGAGATACTCACGTGCTCCAGCTGCAAGGCATTCACGCCCCTCCTGCAGACATCGTAAGAAAAAAGCTGGCTCTTCTTACGACACATTACCCAATCCCTCACAGTTGGGTAAGCCCTTGGCTTAGGCTCCGTCCTCTTGGGCGCGAAGCCCGGAAAGTAGGAGTACACCCACACCTGCAAAAAAGTTAATGACAATATCAACGTCAAAATGAAATATTGATCTTTCAATGCAAAACAAGATTATTGATCTTTCATATTCAAAGCGAAGGTTCATACCTCCGGCAAAAGTCAAGGACCGACATTAGCAGGAGAAGTCCCCTTCCCCATCAGCTTTGGTCTTACCATGGCCCTCATGTATCGGGTAAGGACCACAAAGCCAAGAGTAACCCACTGCCAACGACCTAGGCAACTCAAGTCAGAAATAAAAGGAAGGAGCTTTGTCGACAGTCTCTCCCCTTTATCTCCAGGTAAATCAAAGACAAGAACCACCATAGCCAAAGGGGCGCCCTTTGCTCAATCGTGCAAGGAGGAGGAGCTACCATCTCTCCACCTATCCTCACTCTCGTCGGAGTCCTACCTGCGAAGTAGTCTTTGACGTGAGAGCTCGGCACCAACCCAGGTAAAGCAGCCGCCCCCTGCTGGCAGGTTCCAACCTATCAGTTGCCTAGCCTCCTCTAAGTTGACCTCTATGGCCGTCGACGGCCACTGTAACACCTCATCTCCATACGGCAGACAGGAAATCATGCCATAGTCCTCTAAGGTGACTCCGACCTCCCCAAAAGACATATGGAAGGTCAAAGTCGTGTCCCAGTAACGATCCAAGAAGGCTCGGATCAGGCAAAGATTCGCCTGAATCTTCATCGCCCTGATCGACCTCCAAGCTCGGACCAGCTCTCTGAAGGCTCCCCCCGCAATGAGAGCTCTCTCCTCCTCGGTCAGCTTCTCATACGACTCCATCATAGTCGTATAGCCAGAGAAGGACCTCATGTTCCCGGCCTCCTGCAATTCAAACCAAATAAAGTCAATATCATTTAGCATCAATTTCAAACCCCAACGGTAGTTGAATATGAAAAAAGTGTCAAACAGAAAATTACCATACTGTTAGCCGCCCTGTAAGACAGGTGGATCTCCGCTGCCCAAATGAGATGTCTACCATCCCATTTCTTAGCCCAGTCAGGTGCACCCATCAACTGGTGTCCACCTCGCCTAGTGGTAATCCACCTCAGAATCTCCTCCTCAACTGCCCCAGCCTTCTGAACTATCTCGGCTGTTATATCTTCTCCCGCGCGGGAAGAAGAAGGCTCAGGGTCGATGTCCACGGGATCTACACCGGACGTAGAAGGAATGTCACCTGCATTTTAAACATTTCAAGTCAACCCCCAGCGGTTCCAAAAATTTCAAGACATTTTCAAGCACATTTCAAGACGTTTCGAGACACTTTTAAGTCATTAAAAAGTTTTACGGTAATCTTTGGTCATTATTTCAGAAACCCGACTACACATGTAGGGTAGTGTCATGTCAAGTCTAACACGAAGCCTAGTTAGAGGTTTGAGTCGAAATTCCGACAGCATTTCGCTTAAAAGTGTTTATGCCAAGGAAAAGCGTCCTGCAAAAGTCATCAGAAATCAAAAATACGACTTCAAAGCAAGGTTACCTATCACACAAGGGTTCCAAATATGAAATTTCGTCCCAAATGGTCTAGCCTAGGGTCATTGTCAAGACGGTCTTCAGTTCAGCAGAGTGAGCGTCTCATTTTGCTCAAAACTCAACCAAAACGCAATACGAACACATGGCTACGATCCTAATCACGCCTAGTGTTCATTTCTAATATCCATTTCTAACATATAATTCGAAATGGAGCAAGAATCCCTAATTTTCGAGCTATTTGGGGAAGAGAACCCTAAGTTTTCAATCAAAAAATAGAGCAATACAAATAATTAAGACGAGATTGGAATGCATACCTCGATTAGTCATGATTAATGGAGTATTTTGAACAAGATTCGTCGAGTTTTGAGAGAGTTTTGATTAGTTATTGTGTTTCAAGCAAAACAAATAAACCTGTATGTTTTGTGGTTTAACCCAGACATGGGAGAGCTTGGGAAGAAACGCACCAATAGTTGCGCCTCTTCCAAGGGTCGCTGCTCTTGCTACGCCCATTCCCCAGCATTCTTTCGCCTATTTTCAAAAATCGGTTACAAGTTAGTTATTTGTGGGCCCACTTCTTGTGTGCCTCTTCTCCAACATATTTCTTCGTATACTTTGGTTCTTCTTCAAGATCCGCGCCTCGATCGGTTTTAAAACTGTCACGTGACGTTATCCAAATCAACAATGACCTCTATTCCGGACATGCAATCCGTAGGCCTCGATCAGAGTTTTGCTCGCCACAACCGAGCATGAATCCCCAACGGAATGGTTCAATCCTGAGAGATTCTTCCGTACATCCAATACAGTGACATATATATTTCCCCAGCAAGAGTTCTCCTGACAACAGACACAGGCGGATCCTCACCTATTCAAGACAGCTGGCGAGCCTCATTACGTATGCCCTATTCAACGGCCGGCGAGCCTCACTACGTGCCTCAAGTCCAAGTAAGAAGATGCTCAGGTATGATTTCTTCTTATGGCTGACAAGATTTCATACGTAGTCTAACGGACTTTAAACGACCCTCCCTGATGGTCGACATACATTAAAATGTTCCCGACGACAAGTCCTTGGTTCAGTCTCCTTGAACCGCCTTGCGTCGCCATAGTCATCAGGTTGTAATCTTCGATTGACCTGATTGCTATACTTTGACTTTTCCCTTGTGCAAGCCTCAGTCAAATTGGGCACTAGTAGAAAAAGTACATTAGGCTAATAGAAATGGCTATGGTTGTAATTAATAGCCGTAGCCTTTTATGATAGGCTACGGTTGTAGAAAAAGAACCCTAGCCAAATCATTGAGAAAAACAAATGGGCTACGGTTGGCCAAAGAACCGAAGCCTAAAGTAAGAGGCAAAAAATAAAACAAAATTTAAAGTCACCCTTTAACTAATACTGTCAAAACATCATCTCAATATCTCATTATCATTTCCATTGTTCAGTTTCTCGCTCTTAGTTTCCCGGGCCATCAAAACTAACACCAGTTGAAGCCTTGGCCTTCACAGTAGCGCGCTTTGTTCAAAAAGGAGGCTCATACTTCAATTATTACATTGTCAGTAGTACTATCCATCATCTTTTGGTTATGTTCTTACTTCTTACACTAACTAAAGTGTGAAAAACTGAACTATTCAATGTCTGGTTAGCGCATTAAAATGTTAATGTCTTGGACATTGTCTTTTTATTGCCATCTTTTTTGTTATTCTCCTACTTACGTTTAGGAGTACAACCAAATTCAATATTAGGGGATAACCGTAGATTGATCATTCTAGGTTGTGTGAATAAGCATTAATATTTAAAAAATGATATTCTACCACTATTTGTACTGATGAATGATGTTCTATGATCAGGAACTAGGACAATAACCTAGTTACCAGTGAGTCTAAATATTGACAAATGTTATTCTTGAGTGTTACCAGTGAGTCTAAATATTGACAAACTCTCTTTCTTGCACAGGAACTAGGACAATAACCTACCCTTCGTGTACAAGTTTCCAATGGCGCAACCAAGTCCTTAGAATGCGCGATGAAAGCAAGAAAGCAACTTTGCATCTTTTTGATATCGAGTGTTGTTACCTTAATGTTGAGGTTTTTCGAAAGTTCCCTAGCCTGGAATGTCGAAAAGGGGGGAACCCAACTCATTCAATAATTGTTTAGTTTTGAATATTAGTGTTGATTTGTAAAGCAATTGTATGTTAAACTTTGGTTTTTTAAATAATTATTATATAAATAAAAAGCTTAAAATTCACTAGGAAAAAAATATTATTCAAAATATTTTTTTTTTAAAATTTTGATTAAGAAAAGGCTACGGTTGTTAAGGAGAACCGTAGCCTTTTATCATCTTATGGCTACGGTTAAATCTTAATAACCGTAGCCAAAAGTCACTTTAGGCTACGGTTATTAAGATTTAACCATAGCCAAAAGTCACTTTAGATTACGGTTCCTAACCGTAGCCATAAGTACTTGACCTAAGGCAACGCCCGGATTTACTACGGTTGAGGAACCGTAGCCAAATGTTCATTTTAACCGTAGCCAAAAGCTATTTTTGTACTAATGGGGGGCTCTGTAGATACCTCGTTTCTACACCTTCCGCCAAACACCTAGTGATGATTGGGCCGCATGTTTGTTACAGCGAAACGTTGTATGACAATTCATAAGTTCGACGTCAAGTGATAGCTCAAACAGCTATGTCTACCCCTTGGTCGTCATCTACGCACCGATACGGCCGTTTTGACAGCCATTAGAGTTTATTTGGAGTCCGGGTCAAAAACCGCTTCATTTTCCGATAACCGTCTTTCAAAACCCAGTCTGAACGCTCGAAAATATTCCAGATATTTTAATATTTTAAAACTTATACTTTTTGGTAAAATATATCCGTATATTATTGGAAAGTATTCGAGATCTACCGCAATTCCTAAAAAGAAACGCGAAAATCTTTTGTTTATGGTAGGAGACAGCTCATGAAGTAACGCAGCAGGTGCTGCGCCTCTTCCAAAGGTCGCAGTGCATGCTGCGTGTAACAACCCGAAAAATACCCTATTTTTCTAGGGAAAATATTTTACGGATACTTTTCAGCATATTTAAGTTTTAAATTGGAATTTATTGTTCCCAGTTGAATTTGGAATTTCCGAGTTCGTATTTGGAATTTCTGCGAGATTCCATGAGAATCCCGTTTTTAAGTCAACTTTGACTTTCGTTGACTTTTCCCGACTCATCTCGTAATTTTAAAGACCGAAATTATATTTGAAAAATAATAAATTTAATTTTATTTTTATTAAGATTTATTTGAATTTATGATAATTTAATATAATTATTTTGAATTTATTCGGAATTAAAGAGAAGGTTTTACGATTTAAACCCGAGCGTCATTTAACTATTCCCGAGACAACTTAAGTCCCGAAACAAACCCGAAACCCGACTTTGGCATGAGTCACACGCCCATGTCATCTTTTTCCACTCACATTAGATATTTAATTCTTTCGATTAAACTAATACGAATATCTAAGATATTTGTAACTTTATCGATCCGTCAACTGAAATTACGCAAATCGCTCGAAAAACAGATCCGATTTCTCCTACTTCTACACGGCTCCCTCTCCTCTAATAAGGCTAGATATTTTTCTTTCTTTTGCTTACAATAACATAATATCTAATTAATATCTAGATATTTTATTAAGCTATCATTTAATCTAATTATATCTAATTAATTACCCTGATTAATTATAAAACCCGAGTCAATTCCGTAACAACAATTTCAAAACCCGACTCCATATTTCCTCTATATGTACACGGCCCAATCACCCACCATTACTCACTAACTACCTTTTCATTTTACAATAAATCAACTTAAGATCTAATTAATACTTTCTTTAATCGTTTCTTCATCGTTCTTCATCGTTCTTCATCGTTCTTCGTCGTTCTTGAGCAAAATCGTCACAAAACCTTCATTTCTTATTCAAATCCGTCCTAACTTATATTTCTAGAATCTCCTCTTCGCTCTCCATCTTCAAGTACGGTTTATTTTCAATTCCGACAAAAATCGTTTTCAACACTTTAATTATGGAAAATCAAGTTTTAATTCTAACAATATTATGCTTGTCATTTCTTATAAGGGGAAGATTTTGAAGACGAGTTTGGCGACTCGTATATTTTGGGTGAAGATTAGTAGACGGGTTTTTCTTTACTTCTTATTTTGGTGCTACTTGATTTTGCTAGCTAAGGTAACGATT
>JAIUZE010046456.1:0-41764 GCA_022085475.1 Heliosperma pusillum
AATGCGGAAAGATAAAACATACAAGCATGTGAATTATGTAGCGGAAATATGAAGTTTTAAAAACTTTTATACATGCAAGGAAAGAATACGAGGAGTGTCATATATTACAAACTCAAGTACGAATTATACTACATCAAGAGACGAAGTCTCTCCAAAAGGTTAACAAGTAAAAGTGATCTTACAATATAGATGGGGTATTTTCGAAATAGATGGGGTATTTTCGAAATAGATGGGGTATTTTCGAAATAAATGGGGTATTTTTCTAATCGATTTAGCAACTAGCTAAACAACGTCTAGAGGTGTTTCATCCAGGGACAACGCCCGCTAGCTCACACCCGAACCCAAAATAGTCAAGCAAAAAGCCATCCATGCAATCAACCTGTTCATTCATGAAAAACATGAACGCCACAATCAGTGGGGAGTAACTCCGGGTTCGCCCAGCCATATCACATTAAACGTACATATAAGGAAATACAAAAGTAAAATCATGCATATATAGATATACATGTGAGTTACGATAAGAATAGATAGGCCATTCTATAAGAATGATAATACAGAAGAGGCACAAATCCGAATCCATCATGATATTCAAAGACTCGGGGAAGACACTCTTAGGCAATCGAATACGCTCACTAGGGCTTGCATCTCACCGTTAGCGGTATAAGATTGATAAGATTGAGACTCGACAGACAAACCAGTCAAGTCCTGCGATGATCACATAATATCCAACATATTATCATCCATTCACGAACCAAGACAATGACGGTGTCCAATCATGCAATGACCATGAACAATATCATGAAATCACGCATTCCAAGACGACACAAGACGACAACTCTCACGGTAAATGAAACGCACTAGCACCGTTTCCTCGCAAGAATGATTAAAGGCATCCCGGGATAAGCGGTTCCTCCCCTGAACTCATACACGATGCTACATTTCGTATATGTAGACTAATTTCCTCCTGGTAGCACGACGATAATAATACGGTCCTAGTCTAAACCTGGCCAAGATCTCGGAATAAACGTGTTCCGATTCGACATGCGATGACGTTTCGCATCCAAGACTCGGTCTTACAATATATATGCCGAGTACCCCAAATTCGTTAGATCAATTCACGAAAGAGGCGGAAAAGAGCTCAAGCCTCATAACAAGCGGTACGCTACATGCAAATAACACCACCTCGCAAGTACACACCATTTGACGGCCGGGTCGATCAACGCAATGCGTTCAACTCCCAACAACGTCGTCGTAATGCCCACTACACATGCATTTAAGCAGTAGGATCCCTCTCCGTTCCGACATTCCAGCCTTACGAACGGGAAGGTAGCCAAGGAATGAGAGTACAAAGCACAAGACAAAATAGTGCTCAAACCGTATCATTTGTAAAAACCGACTCAAAGTGGGACATAGCAAAAACCGTCACAAAACATGTGATACAAGCGAATCAAATATCATATATCCAAAACATGAATATTATAAGACACTACGTAAAATTATACGATAAACGAACCACGGGAACTATTTTAAATTACGAGTTTTAGAATTTATATGAGAAGAACACAGCCGTGTTCCAGGCCGGTCAGGAGGGAGGCGGCCGGTACCCCGGCTCGGAGCACAGGCAAAAACCAAAAATCATCAAAATAAACAGAGGAATGTGTTCCAGGCCGGTATAGTGACCGGCGGCCGGTGGGCCGGCTCAGAACACCCCTATACAAAAATTCCAAGATTGTTACTGATGTGCTCCCAGCCGGTGGGCAGACCGGCGGCCGGTCGACCGGCAGGGAGCACCCCTTCACCCGTGAGCCTTCATTTCTTATCCAATTCATTTCAATTCTCAAATATACTTTTAATAATTATCAACAATCAATATACATCATCAACATTCATCATATAACAACATTCATTAATCATACCATGATTCCTAAGCTTCTAATCGTATTCTAAATACGATTTCTAGCATATAAAGCATGTAAAACACGTAAATGATATCGAGTAACCCTTCACTGTTACCTTTAAGCGTCTTCACTACTCGTCAAGCTCCTCTTCAATAAGGAAATAGTCTTTTTCGGGATCTTGGAGGTCACCACCTACAAATAGATCATAAAAGATGAATAAAATTCATCTTGAGAAAGACGGAAAGTTTGAAAAACGAGAAAGACGGTGATTTTAATATCAATACGGATAGAGGAAGGTAAGAGGAGAAGAATGAGACGAACTTACGTGAATTCTAGCAAGTAACGAATGAGCTAGGATGATTCAAAGATCGAAAATATTATGGAGGCAAGGGTTTCTTAAGGAAGAAGTAATTTGATTTGTGTTTGTGTGAAAAATAGGTTAAGGGAGTGAGTGGAATATAAAGGAAAAAGTCAAGGAAAGTCAAACTTGCCTTAAGACGGGATTCTCATGGAATCTCGCGGAAATTCCAAATACGAACTCGGAAATTCTAAATTCGACTCGAAACATTAAATTTACGATTAAAACTATAATCCACTGAAAAGTAACCGTAAAATATTTTCATTATAAAAATAGGGTACATTTCCGGGTGTTACAGGTATAGTACACTCCACGCTCAACCGAGTAACCTTCGAAAGATACAAATATTACACAGTTGTTCCGTTCAGCACACAAGCTCCAAACACCCTTCAAAAACTCCGTAGTAACCACATCACATACATATACAACACAATATTTATCAATCAATCGCATATTATAAACTGAGTTAAGAAAACTATACCTTAACAAATCTCGGAATCGCAAGCAAGGACAAAGGATTGCACTAGAACTCTTCCTCTACAAAATGACCGCCTACACAATCATAATAATAGAATCACTATACAATCCCTCATTCATAATGTAGTAATAATCAGAATATTTACCCCAAAACAAAAACGCTAACAGGCTAACAAAGATTAAGGAACCGGAGCTTAGCAATACTCATCGATTATGAGATTACAATTAGCTAGAATGATCTACCAAAGAGAATCGCCACAATTGAGATAAAAAGAATTTAGAAGAGTTGAGAGAGTGGTTAGGGTTTGGAAATGATGAAATGAACTGATAATCGTACACGTATCCTTTATTATAATCTCAAAGAAATGATAAATAAATAGTTCGCAAAACTTGCTGAACCGATCCACTCGGTTGAGTACTCGATCAAGTAGCCTCACTCGACTGAGTAACCGATTTACTCGGTCGAGTGAACCCAAAATATAATCGGCCTTAAATCCCCACAATGACCACTCGATCGAGTTTCCACTCCACTCGACCGAGCGGACCTAATTGGTTGAGCACCCCCCCACAGAGTACTCTACAAAATACAGAGTATTACAACAACAATGATGTGGGGAGGGAAAAAATTAGAGGTGCGAGACAAGGGAGTATGGGTCGATGGTAAAAAAACCAAAGGAGGGCGTTGTTAAACAGAATGTGTATGCGGGGGTAAATGAGGGTTGAAGAATGGGGACTAGGGATCGATGAGGTGTGTTTTGACACTGAGAGTTTTATAGGGATTAACATATCTTCGAAGGAGGGTGATGAAACCAAGGGAGGCGGGAGTTGAAGCAATGTCCGAAGGCGTGAATTAGGTAAGAAGATGTGGGTATTCGAAGATAATGATTGGAATTAGTCGACGAGATATATAAGGGAATTCTCATTCAAAGTATGGGACATCAATTGAGCATGAAATTTATATTTTTCAACTTTTTAGTGTTTTAAAGTTGTGCCCCTTAATAAGGTGGAAGCTTCTAAAGCATAATGGGCAAGTGTTCGCCATTAAAGTACTTCATCAATGGATATTTTTTGAAGTTGAGGGCTAGATGATGTTGATCGATGTATGTTTCTTGCAACTAACGATATAAATGCGGGGGAATTTGATGATAATTTAGATGGTGATGAGATTGATGTGGAGTAGGTCGTACTCGATGAGAGTTTGATGACGAGTATAGAAGATGGTGATGATACATTCTTGGTGCTAGTGCACCAATTGTAAAGTTTAATGAGCTCGAACCATTATAGGAGAATGAATTAAATAGTTGGAAAACATGAGAAAGTGTGGTTCGATATGAATAACGAAAAGAGTTTCAGGTTAGCTGAATGTTCTTATGTCATATAGACATATAGGTTAGTATCCACTAACTTGTTACCTACTATTGTTTTACAAACACGTCATTCTCAATGGCGTGTCTACCCCACTATTGTTTTAGGTTAAATTAATGGATGCGTATACATGCATTTAACCCATTTTATCAATTCTTGCACTTAAACAACCGCGATTTATTTGTAGAGGCCGCTTTAAGCAGGCGAGATTGAGTGTTCAATTAAAGAGCTTCCCAATACGTGCCCTTACCCCTTATTCGAATTTTTGGATAGTTGATTCTTGTATCCATGGAAAACGAGAGTCATTTTTTACATAAGATGCTAAGGGAACGAGTCTTTATCTTAAGTATTTATGTCAACACTGCTCTGTACTTTGTTTGACCAAGGTACAAAGTTGATTCGAACGGTTTCGAAGCATCCCATAATTTCTTAGTGGCGACTCCATTCAATCACAAATTGCTCATTTCGAGCCCTTCTTATATAGAGACGAAATTGACTAAGCTAAAACGATCGGTCTCCAAAAAGCATTTACGCCCCCCGAGCGTGGCTTTTAGACCGTCGTACGTCCGTAGTTCCGGCGTGCATGTGGTAATGTTCATTCTATCTGTCGGGTGAAGGTACAACAGTGATAATGTAGCTATTGTTTCTAATGTATTGCTTTTGAAACCCTTCCCTCCTTTATCACTTCCCGTCATTGTGTTTATTTAAAAAAAAAAAAAAAAAATAGGCGCCAATGATCTTAATACTTTGATGCCACTAAAACTTGATAATATGAATATGTGAAAGTTATTATGTTCTATTATTGATGGTCTAACCTAGTACATCAACCCTGCATATATATACACCTGGGAGAGAAGACTCTCGGACATATACACATATATTGAGCATAACCCTAAAAACGACTTACCTAATTACACTCTTATAAATTAGGTAACTAATATGTATACAGTATAATATGAGATATACAATATATTGTATCATATGCTATATTATTCTTTACAATCTCTGTAGTCTTTTGTTCAATATAAATTTCTTTAGTAAATAGTTTATACTCGTAGTAATTACTAATCTTTAGTTACCATACTCCAAATGCGAGTGATTTATAATCATTTGGACTTCTTACGTTAGTACATTTCTTAATTATTCACATGAATCTATAAAGTGTAAGACGGTAAAAGAAATCCGTTTGCGGGACATTTCTTCATATACTTTGTATTCAACTATTTATTTCTTGAGACGTTTTATTCATTGAGTTTTGCTTACTATTTCGTCCGCGACGATCATTTGTTTATTGAGTTTTGTTTATTGAGTTTTGCTTGCTATTCAACTTGTAGTAAATGTTTTTTCAATGTGTGGTACAATTGCATTGTATTATTAAGGTCTCTAATAAAGGCTATTTCTTTAGTTTATGCAATGGTAAATCGAAATTATCTTTCATAATAATCTTTTACAAATATAGGTTTGTAAATACCTCGAATCTACACATTCCGCCAATGACCCAGTGATGATTGGGTCGCATGTTTGGTATGCGAAACGATTTATGACAGTTCATAAGGTTGTCGTCAAGTGATAGCTCAAATATTTGTGTATACCCCTTGGTCGTCATCTACGTGCCGATACGGTCGTTTTGACAGTCATTAGAGTTTATTTGGAGTCCGGGTCAAATACCGCTTCATTTTCTATAAACCGTCTTTTAAAACCGTGTCTGAACGCTCAAGAATATTCTAGATATTTTAATATTTCAAAACTTATCTTTTTTGGTAAAATATATCCGTATTTTATTTAGAAGAATTCGAAATCTACCGCAATTGCATAAAAGAAACGCGGAAATCTTTTTTTCAAAGTAGGAAACTGCTTGGGAAATGACGCAACGCCTCTTCCAAGAGTCGCAGTGCCTGTTGCGCCTCTTCCCCAGCTCGTTTTGCCTGTTTCCGGAATATTTTCTAGATTACTTTCCGTGTTCGAGTTATTCCAAAACACTTCGGATTTCTCCTTATATAAGGAGAAGGAGAGGTTCGTGCTCACTTTCAAGGCACGCTAGTGTTCCGCCCCTTCTTTCTCTCTCTTTGCATTCTAGACCTTAC
This sequence comes from Heliosperma pusillum, assembly GCA_022085475.1. Classification (NCBI taxonomy): domain Eukaryota; kingdom Viridiplantae; phylum Streptophyta; class Magnoliopsida; order Caryophyllales; family Caryophyllaceae; genus Heliosperma; species Heliosperma pusillum. The sequence continues at coordinate 6,183 of JAIUZE010046456.1, forward strand.
TCTAAGCATTTTGACATCTACGTGCTTGATCAATCGACCACGTAAGCTCAAATCCTTCTGGGTTCCCGTCACGTTCTTGCATATGCCTACCAATTTGACCAACTACACTTAATCAATTTAATTAACTAATCTTTTCAATCCTCTTTCGAGGGCACTTTTTTTGCATTCGAGCCGAGCTATCGCTAAAACGCAACTTAGTTAATCTCGTTTCGTCAACATGTAAATATGAGGGTGTTTAATCCCGTCTTTTGTATTTTATTTTGTATTTTATTTCATCTTATGTAAGACTCATGTCGGATTTATGCTCAAACCTTTTCGAAACCTTTATTAGCTTTTTATTATTTCTTATAAATCATCCTTTAATCTAATTTCTTGTTTAGATAGTTCGTCTTAGATCCCTAATAATTCAATATTAATGGGTTTTTTTGTCGTCCTTTAGATTAAATCGTGTCTTTGGAGGTTAGATCCGTTCATATTTAGTCTCTAGATTCGTCTTTGATATAAATTAGAGTAATTAATATCTATTAAATCACTTTCACTCGAGTCATAGGTCATTAATAAACCGTAAATATACAAACTAATACTAACTGAATATGATTCTGGCTTCACAGTGATTAGTCTAGTTTAGTAGGGGTCAATAAGGTTATTTTGATGATTAAATTATAGGTTAAGAAGCATACTTGGGGATTTTAGTAGTGCTTATGTCTTGAGTGTTGGTTTTGTAATGGACTTGTGTGTTATAATGGGGTAATTGGATTGATTTCTTGCTATGAGTGGAGAAGGGCTTCTTTAGAGGTTAGTATTAGGCTAAGGAAGTCATGAGAGTGTTGATTTTGAAGCAAGTCAAGGCCCAAAGATAAAGGTCTAAGCACGGAAACAGGTGAAGAAGAGGAAGCGTCGCTCAAGAGCGCCGCGGGGCGCGGCAAGTAGGCCTGTTTCACTAGCCGCGTGGCGCGGCAAAAAGCCGCGTGTCGCGGCTCAACATTGGATTCCGACGACTACTCTAGTTCTTCTTTAATTCGGCAATTATGCTCATACTTTATGAGGTTTTATGAGGCTTTATTAGGATTTATGAAGATGCTCTTTGAAGACTTTTAAAAGGAGGGATTGTTGATCAAATTAGACATATCTTCTTCCATCTTTTAATCATCATAATACATAGAAAATACTTTCAATTTTGTATGAAAGGCTAAGTTCAACATCTTGAAACAACTTCTTGAAGCCAAGTTAGTTTGAATTGTAAGACTCTTATTCTATTTCTATTTCATTATTAGAGTATCAAATTTAGTTTGCATTATTGTTGGTTTGTTAATTATGCACCTAGAATGATCAACTAGTTGTCATTAGTTAATTAACCATTGCTGGATTAAATGAAAGAATCTATTCCATTGTAGCAATTATAATTTATTTATTTGTATGCTTTTTATCATCGTTGAGTTTCAAAAGACTAAATTTGTATGAACGAAAGTGAAGCAACGCTTGTTTTCTTCATTCGGTTATCTTTGCTAATTCCATCGCTTTAATCTACAATCTCGATACAATTGAGCGCTTGACTAAGTTGACAATATTGTAAGGAATATTTGTCTACGCTTGTAACTAATAATCATTCATAAGTGGAATTAGAAGTCAACAACTTCATAGCAAAGTATTCAATATTGAAATAGAGTAGAAGAGTCAATGATCAATTCATAACTTATTGGTGGAAATTACTTGGTCCAAGAATCATCCTCATATTTGTTATACATTTTCAATTATTTATATTGTCTTTATATTTCATTTCAATTTTGTTTTAGTAAACTTAGAACATCAACATATCAAAACCCCCCTTTAGTTATTTACTTGCTTTTGCACACATTTAATAAACAAAACACCTTCCTTGTGGGATCGATCTCTACTTACACTTACTATTAGTTTGCATTTGTAGTAGTTAAAAATACTAATTTGGAGACTCACGACTAGTCTAGCCACACAGCAAGAACCCAACTCAAGAACAGACGTACAGAGCGCTGCGCCTCTTCCAGAGGAAGCATCCCACGCTGCGCCTGTTCTGGATTGGATTCTGTCTCCGAACTTCCTGATTCGCTTTGACGTAGCCTTAATCACGTATTTAATCGATTATTAATTATAATATCGCTGCTAATCTGTTCGTTTAATCTAATTCTTTCCTTTTCTTTAAACCTTTATTTTTACCTATTTCCGACATACATCCCAGAATCCATTGTAATCAATTGTAGTATTTATTTTAGCTTTATTTTGTATTGTATGATTTATTTGCCTTTCACATGCAATTAATTCTAAATTCCTATTTCGACCTAATTGGATGCTAAACTACGTGTTCACCGACATAGTCTAAGCCACATGTTAGGGTTAAAACGTGGATGTTGCATAACATGCATATAACCGACCACATATCGAGTACAGAAGAGTTTCCCTAATCATTAGTAGAGGCCGCTATCGAGGCGGGCGGGATTAGGTGTTCGATTAAAGAACTTCCTAATACGTACCCTCACCCCTTACTCCAGATCTTTGTGAACATCCGTGTTCATTGGCATCCACGAGAGTCATTCTAGACATAGAATGCTAAGGGTAACGAGTTCTTAGTGTTCATGTCATCACTTTGTGTCTTGACATGACATAAAGTATTCGAACGGTTCCAATTTTCCACAAAAGTTTGTGCCGACTCCACAAATGCGTATCTCTACGCTTGTCTCTCGTTTCTCCATCCGTGGTTCCCCGTGCACCACAGTTTGGAAAGGATCGCGAATCCGTGAATCACAAGGTTTAAATGTAACACTTGTTTTTCAACCTTGTGACTTTACACATCCTCAATAATAGTTTTAACCACAAATTGAAAGTGAGCTAATTCAATTAACTTAATGACTAAGGCTCCATACATCTCATCTAAAAAAGCCTGCATTTTATCCAAAATCTACATCAATTATATCTCTTATATAATTAGTTGTATTTTAAAAATCCTAGCAAATCCTTTATCCTCAAATGTAGGAAAATATCCTCTATCCCCGAATTTGTACATACTCCCTTAATTTGTGTTTTATAGATATAAATATTGATAAAGAAGAGATAAATAGAAAGAAAAATAGTGGTGGTAAAAGAAGCTCCCTCAGAAAAACAATAAGAAAAGAACAAAAGAAGCTTTATCTGCAGATTTGGAGTGTGAAAGGCCAATAACGCGAGTTAACCCACTCAAATGGGCCCACTAATGGGCCTCCACTTGTCAAGTATCCTCCTAGTATTCTCCTGACATATTTATACACTCGTTTCTTTCCAAACTTCTTGTCTTGCTACTCCACCATTTCTATTGCACTTCTATAGTATTCCCCCACCAAATTTATTAAAGAAAAAAGAAAAAGAAAAATGGATCATGCAGCGGAGGCATACAGGACGGACTTGATGACGATAACACGTCACGTGCTGAACGAGCAGTCAAAGCACCCTGAGTCACGTGGGGATTTCACTATATTGCTTAGTCACATTGTTCTCGGCTGTAAGTTCGTCTGCTCCGCCGTCAACAAGGTCTCCCTTCTTTCTTCCTTCCTTCCTTCCTTCGCCCTATATAACGATCTTTTGTTTCTTCCGTTTATCTGTTTATAGACGGTCGTTTGGTTGATACGGGAATTCTAATTTCTAAGTATCCGAGTTCGCATGAATTTTTAATTGTTTAATTCACGAGGTTTAGCAATTTTCATACTCCGTATTTTGTGGCAACAAATAAACATTTCACGTACTATTACATCATTTTTTTTTAATTCGAGCCTCTAAATATGACAACAAATAAATTAATTAATTAAAAATAATATAAACGAAATGAGTATCTGGTTAAATAAAAAAGTATAAAAAAATGGAAAACGATGTGTGTGTAAAAATTGTCAAGATTGACGATACGTGTGGAGAAAGTCGTGGTCAATTGGTCATGATAATGATGACGATGATATTGTGTGTTAAACTTATCGATAATCAATTGTACTACTATAATTTCGAGGCGTGGTGTTCTTATCAAGCAAAAACAATTCTGTAAGTCTTGTTTGATCTGAGACGATTTTACAATGTCAGACGGTCCAATTTTAAAAAAATTATTATTTTATCAACATCAATTAATGGATAGTTTTTTTCTAGAAAAGAACAGTATGAAACCGTCTTTTTTCTAAAATTTGTGAAATCAATTAGCATGGTAAGCTTTGACTAATTGTTCACTTCTACGGAGTATTATATTTAGGGGTTGTTTGGTTGCCTTTTAAATTCATGGGAATTGGAAGATCATGGGAACCCATTAGCTAAATGATGTCTTGTTTGGTTGCCCAATTCATGGGAAGTGGAACTTCCTATGGAACTTCAATTCCTACATAATGTAGGAAGTCACCTACCTAGGAACCCCTAGTAAGTGGGAGTTCCACATGAATTGAAGTTCCTACATTCAACCAAACAACATTTATACAATTCACATGATTTTCAAATTCATATGAATTTCATCATCCCGGGAATTTCATCTTCCTATAGCGAACCAAACGACTCCTTACATGGTTCTTGTTTTTATATTTTTTATTAATTAATAAAAAATACTGTAAATAAAATATTTAGGCGGCTCATGTTCTAGCTGTGTTAACGTGATTATACGATTTCATGATTGACTATTGGCATATCTGAAATTTTTTTCGAACGAGGATATCAAGGTTATTTTATGACATTAACGATTCGTCTCCTTTAATTCCGGAATGTATATTTTCATATTTTTCCCCGTTCATTTCAATGCTCACTCATTTTAAATAGTTGTCTCGTTATACACTTATATACTGTGTAATGTGTGAGGTACAATGTTCAATAGAGTACTTGTGTAATACTCCGTATTGTTAATGATAGGCGGTTATCTACTTACATGTAATTTTGTGTTTTTGGAATAAAAGGAGTAATATCTTAGTTGGCTATATCGACTCTTGGACTTGTGTTCTATCTATTAAGATTTACATACGTATATTACTCGCTAATGTGGACATTATAGTAGTGAAATACACATAGAAACTCGCAAAATTAGTGTTGAAAAATTGTTCCAAGATTGATGTGGGATAAATTACTAGAATTTGCTTCTTTTGAAGCATCAAATCCAACATGTTAATCGCTAATGTGAACATTTCATAATTAACAATCACTAATTACTGCAGGCTGGTCTTGCTAAGCTCATAGGACTTGCAGGGGAAACTAATGTTCAGGTATTGCTGTCCTTCTGAATCCTCGCCATATTTTTCATCGCGACATACGTCACATACTGCTGTTTTTCTGTTCTGATTCACTGTTGCATTCATGTTTACGCTCTAGGGCGAGGAGCAAAAGAAGCTGGATGTGCTTTCAAATGAAGTTTTTGTCAAGGCTCTTGTAAGCAGTGGCCGAACTGTAAGTCACTAACACAATTCTTTGCCTAGAAACTCATTTGAGCGCATATCTGATTGAATTTTGCTGAGAGTACGTGAACAATATATTTGCAGTGTATCCTTGTGTCTGAGGAGGATGAGGAGGCAACATTTGTCGAGCCAGCTCTACGCGGAAAGTGTGTACAGCCACTCTCCTGAATTTTCAGTTTTGCCAAGTCTAGTTTTAACTTGCCTTGCTTAAATCTATCTGTGCTAATTGCCGAGTCTAGTATTAACTTGCCCTGCTTAAATCTACAAGTGTTGGATTTTTTATGGCTCAAATTTTGAGACGGGGGACTCTGTCCAAACGAAGGAGATGGGTACAACGCCACGTCTTCAGAAGAAATTTAAATAAAACTTGGAAATATTTACAGTTTTCAAAAGTGAAATGGAGAGATTTGGGGAATACGATTTGAAATAGTCTAAATACCCCATGTTACGGAGTAAATGTTTCATACATAATCCGTTCCTCTACTTTTGCCATGTGGGGCTTTCTTTTTGTCTGTGCTAGGAGAAGTGTCTAATGGAGAAGGCTCTGACACGAGTACTGTAACTATTTCCTTGATGTCGTATCAGACATGGGTGCGGTCGAGTTAACATAAATATCTATAACTTATTCATTTAAAATTGCATCAGTAGAATAGTTGTTCATAAGATGCTCCAGATGAAGCCTGTACTGTGATTTTTCAGGTACTGTGTTTGTTTTGACCCATTGGATGGATCTTCCAACATTGATTGTGGTGTTTCTATTGGAACTGTAAAGCTTCTACTCCTTCCATTAGTTCATTCGGAGTCTTATACTCATAGTTGTAGCACCTCTTTCGTGGTAACTAAGCAAATTTATGTTATTCTTAGATATTTGGGATCTACTCTGTCAAAGATGTTAACAATCCAACCCTTGATGATGTCCTGCAACCTGGAACGGAAATGGTAGCTGCTGGTTACTGCATGTATGGGAGTTCTTGCACGGTATTTATTATTTCCTCTGTCATTACATGATTTCATACTGTTTATCGTGTTTAAAAATTCAAATAAATAGATACAGCACCAAGGACGACTCTCTCCCTTTCAACTGTATATGCCCCGCCCCCTCAGTTGCTTTTTTCTATCAATTTAGGGGTCAATGTGATAATTACATTATTCTGCAGTTTGTATTGAGCACTGGATCTGGCGTCCATGGTTTCACTCTCGATCCATCTCTAGGAGAATTTATTTTAACTCACCCAGATATCAAGGTATGGCTTCTGTATAACTGGCGTATTGTAGAATTTTATTTGTCCGATTAATTTGGATCCTTTTTTCAAGTACTGTATACATATAGATTATACTGAGATGGCCAGCACTGCTAGTAGTAAAATAGCCAATCCAGAAACACAGTTTTTCTAGTTTGTATGAAGAGTCTGATACTGCGATGCACCTGGCTTTTCTTTTAATGGGCAGATTCCAAAGAAGGGAAAAATCTATTCTGTAAATGAAGGAAATGCAAAGAACTGGGATACCCCCACAGCAAAGTATGGGTGCCTTTGTGTTTTCAATTCTTGTCCACTTATTTTCTTTTGCTATTGCGCTGAACTTTAATGATTCTTAGGTATGTCGAGAAATGCAAGTTTCCAACAGATGGCTCTTCACCAAAGTCTCTTAGATACATTGGAAGGTCAGTACTTAGTATTTTCATTTGAGGTCAGTACTCGTATTTTCTGTCATTCTCAGAGGCGGATCTTAGTTCAGTTGACCAGGGCCTGTGTTGGCCTTTTAAGCTCATACGTCGTACATTTTAGCCCGTAAACCAGCAATTGGCCTCTGTTCTCTTAATGGTTGGGAATAGTGGCAAACCTGAGATTTTTGTTTTTGAAAATATAATAGAAAATGTTCAAACTTTTATTATTTTAAGCACAAAAACTGAGCAAAATGTACACAGTTCCCCCTTTCTTTGGCGTCGAGGATCTCGGATCCTATAATGTAGATTCACCAATGGCTGATCAGTGATAGTCTCAATCCTCAAGTCAAGGTTTCAAATCTGTACGATATTTGAAATTTGCTCTAGACCATTCTTGTGCTGCACCCTTGTACAGTTCTACAGACCCCCAAGATCAGAGATAATGTTCCTTCAACCTGAAATTGAATAGAGAATCTACCCTATAGCCTTGAGGTCCATGGGCACCGAAAAACTAAACTTCTTTTTCTTCTTTTCTTGTTGTGCATTTTGTCCAATTTTGTTGCTTAGTAGCACCTATAATCCTTGTAAAAAACAGATTTAAACTTTATAGGAACACTATTAAATACTTACATGTATGTATATAACTGAATGGGAGTTATAATTATCTTTTACTTTTTATGCAGCATGGTTGCAGATGTGCATCGCACTTTGCTGTATGGCGGTATCTTCATGTACCCTGGTGATAAGAAGAGTCCTAATGGGAAATTAAGGTATGTCATGTACCTGCGAGGCTTTATCTTTATCTGGGTATGATTGCTGTATTGAACATTACTGAACCCTCGTCTATTCTCTGCTTTATATGTCAACCAGAGTTCTGTATGAAGTTTTTCCGATGTCATTCTTGATGGAACAAGCAGGTGGACAAGCATTCACTGGGAAAGAACGGGTATTAACTTCATTTAGTTTTCCTCTTAAGGTCATGAAACACAGCAGAGTATTTCTTTTCATACATCTTAATTCCTCCCACTCCTCTCAGTCACAAAGCTGTATTACTGTCGGAGAACTTAGGCCGCGCACTGACAAGAAATTTCTTCCAACGCGATACTTAAACTCTTCAGTTACGCCAAGCATACCGTACAATAAAATAAAATAGTTATGTCTGACATTTCAACTCACATCCATATCCAGTCTGTGTAACATTAGTTAATAATGTTCACACTTCACAGACTCCCCTAGATGAGGTTCCAATGACACAAGTTGCACTTAGGCTCAGGATCATAGAGGATTGAACACATACCTCTTTCACCATTATGTTATAAATTTTCTTTTTAGTATCAAAGGATGCAAAAGACCAGTACAATACATGGGGAAGGGGGGATTTTTGTGACTTGTCGTCTCAATACCTCTGTCTTAACCACAACCAATCTCTTCAGTACCACGATATCATAATGAAAGAGAGCACTTGATGAGTTGATTCTCACATATGCAAACACTATATATTATGAAACTCACAATGCACTGAGGCCACCAAAATCTGGGGGCCTTGTTCTAGGAGCCTAATGGAACTTCCTGTCACACGGCCCTTAGATTAAACGCTTAAGGCCCTAAGCCGTGATCCTCACCCCCCATTAAAATGAGCTACTGTAAGTAAGATTGGCAAACTGTTTACGTGATTCTGGCTACCGACATTGATCCTAAAAGGCCATATGAACTAGTGACTGACCCAGGTGATTTTCATGTTTAGGCCCTTGAACTGATCCCAACGAAGATACATGAGCGCTCTCCAGTATTCCTTGGAAGTTACGACGATGTGGCAGACATCAAAGCTCTCTATGCAGCTGAAGAGAAGACTTGTTGAGTTTTTCAGATGCTAAACTCCATTTTAAGCAGTTAATGTTGATCCAACCCCCTTGTCAATACTTCTTACTACATCAGCAATTCCAAGTTGATATGCTAAGAACACATTCATGTATTAGCTTTTGGGCAACCATTAAGTCAACTGTAAAATACTTTTTCTCATATATCAATATAATGGAGCCTTGCATAGTTATTTTATTGTGTGAATGGTGTACAAGTCTAATAGCATGTTCAAAAATTTCTTAGAAGTGGGGCCTTTCTAGTTCTTTTATTTTCTAAATGCCCAAGTTTGAGTACCACTAAGGCCCCTGTTTTTTTCGACTGAACTGAGCTGAACTGAGTTAAATGAAGGTGAACTTAATTGACCTAAATTGAATGGAGCCGAGTTGAAGTGAACGGCGTTGAAGTAAAACTTAATTTTGTGAGGAGATGAATTGAATAGAACTGACTAAAGCTAAACAAAACTGTGCTGAATAGAGCCGAGCTGAAATAAAACGAGCTGAAATTAAGCTGGAAAGAACAGGGCCTAATAAGAGAAATTTAGGCATCGGATGAGCTTTTTCTCGTAAACCCCAAGGCCAGATTTATTGTGTGTTTTAGGTGACGCACGTCCGACCAAAAATCAATTCAAACATCTTAGTCAAAGCATCATATGTTTAACTATAGTTCCGTGTATTCATACTCAAATCAGGTACAAAATTAAAGAATTATTTTGCGCCACGATCTATATAAAAGGTGACGAAAAACATCTAAAAAAGTATGGAATAATAATTTCTCAATAACTTAGTAAAATACCACATTTCTAAATTATTTGCAATTAAAGTTATAGTAAGATGTCGTTTGATTACCTCATTAAAAATTGGTGAATTGCAAATTCCCATGAATTAGAAAAATGAAGACCATTTAATTACCCAAAATCCCATGATTTTGTTTTTCCAATGAATTGTAAACTACTCTATTATGGAGGAGTTTAATTAGTCCTGAAGCTTCTACTAGGTAGTTGCAAACTCCCACATAAATTTGATTCGTGTATGTTAACCAAACACTTTTTAAGCAAATCACATAAATTGTTCAATTCATGTGTTTTTAAATTCAGAAAAATATAACTCTCTCATGCCAACCAAACGATACCTAAGTCTTTGAACTAGACATAACAAACGGGTTAACTGGGACGGGTTAATTCTGGGGGTTATTTTCCGGGTTCAGCATAATTTAAGTCGGATCGGGTTTGTCAAGTAAATTTTGGGTTCGGTTCACTTCCAGGTCGATTATTAATGTGCTTTTTCACATACGGATTTTACTATTTCACATACATATTTTACGACTTTATCCTTGTCACTTTTTTTCATGATTTTTTTCCATCTCCATCCCTTTACCTTTCGGCAACCCACCATCCAGCAACTCCCCCTCCGGCGACCATCATCCCCGCCTACGACGACTACCACCCTTCACGCGCGCTCCATCCCCATCCAGCTACCCTAACTAGGCATTCCCTCTCCCGCACTCCCCTCTCCTACATTAAATTTCCTGACTTGCAAAAACTACAGATTTGCAGTAGTATATATGCACTTTGTCTCTTCTGCTAACAAATAATAAATTCAAATGCTTGAGCAACTAAGTGTACATATGATCCAGAAGACAATTTTTTGATTTGTGAATATTTTTCTATTCTTGTTTTCTTCTTGAATGAGTCTACTCCTCTATAGTTTACAGGTACCATAAGATTTTCCAGAAGAAAAAAAGTTATCGATTACTCATGTTTTAACCCTAATAATTTCAATAAAACGTACAACTATTGCTAAACAACAAAATTACGTTTCTGATTGGACTATTATAATCCATTATTCAAGTTTTTAGAACAGTTTAATTCGATTTTAGGGAAAATGATACATTTAAGACCCAGTTTGACTTAATGAAAAAAATGTATGTGAAAGAATAAAATCTGTATGTGAAAAAGTAATTTCGTTTATTTATAGATAATAACTATGTGCAACAATAAACATACGGGTCAGGTCATATTGATCGGGTCAATTCGAATTACGGATTAATCTACAATCCTTAATTTTGGGTGTTGAGTCGTTTACAAGTCGAGTCATTCGGGTCAGGTCAATTTTACCGTGCGAACTTTGAACTACTAACTTATCGAGATTTGTTGAATGAGATGCGTGGGACTAAAGTTAAAAACGATTTAACTACAGTTTTTGCAACAAGGTAAAAATTACGTGTCTCATTTGTCCGTTTTCAGGGGTTCCTTATCTCACTGTTTTCTTTTTTTTCCTAAGAGAAAGTTCCTTATCTGAGTTTTGGATACAGAAACTAAAACAAAGATGAAGAAAGCTGCAACAATGGCGTCTGCCTAACACTTCTCGTAAACAAAAATGGCGGTTATAGTATTTCAAATTCTCAGCTAAATCAAAAGTTCATCATTATTCCTCGTACCTACCCTTTCTCTGTCTCCTTTTTGTCGCTTCATTCTACACTACAATTCCTCTTCCCTTTTTCATATTGCGCTCAATTAGTAATTTAATTATTAGATTAAAATAGTGTGATCAACTAACTAAACATTTCAGCATTGTGTATTCATTCACTATTGTGATTCGTGCATATCATGTGTTTGATTGAATGCCTAGTTTTTTTTTTTTCAAACAATTTTGTGGACACCACACAGCCAATTAATCATTTTGTCCCGTGTTTCGTATCGTTTTTGCAGTGTAATATATGTCTCCTGTGGAACATGCTAACTTATGGAGAGTTGACACCAAGGTAACCTTTTCATCTTTCAATTCTGTTACTTTAATCTCTCATTTATTATGCAAGTATCAATTTTACTCTTTGCTTTTCCTCGTCGCTTAAGATTTGACTCCTTCAATGCAATGGCGGTATTAGAGCAATGAGAGCCATTTCATGAGAAGGATTTATATTGGCCTTCTAGCTCGTTATATACGATAAATTACATGATTTGGCACCTGTCAAAGCATTCCTGTAGAGGAAATCAGCTCAATTTGTAGTAGTAGTAGTAGTAGTAGTAGTAGTAGTAGTAGTAGTAGTAGTAGTAAGTTCCCATTTGAGCTCTAAGGATTTTGGCAACCCTGCGCGTATGGTATACTAACAGTTGCAACCACACCACTCTCAGTCATTAATTCAGTATTAAGCAGTGATGGCGTTTACTGTCGTACCTCAACTCACCACTTTATCCCCTTCACCCCCTTCAATTGTTTTTGCCCACCTTACCTGTAGTTCTTCTATCTGACCACGACTCAATGTATTTTCACAAGCATTTCGACTAGGAGTTCAAGTCTCTTGTTTCATGATGTCTCTTCTACTTTTTATGGTCGGTCACATTTACTGGCGAATGTGTATTCCTGTTTCACTATCTGCAACCTGACCTAAAATGTCATTTGTCTCGGCAGATGCTTTGTTCACTCAGCTGTCCTTGTAGTTTCATGATACGAGACTTCAAATTTCAATGCTATGATACCTTTTCAAGGAATAAACCTGGACACCCTTTATCCAATAATGTGCCTTATAAACTGTATGGAGCAACTGTTTCAAGGTCGCACTCAAAGCGGCCTACAACCTATCAACAGGGTTCGGTAATGCACGAGCAATACCATCCTCTTCAGCCGTCAATATCTGCTTTATCGAGAGGTACTATTGTATCTTTGTGTTATTGTTCTATGAAACTACTTCTTTTAGTAGGCTGCTGAACACTTAATGCTTCCAGTGTATTGACAGATAAAGAAGACACTCCAGGTCGCATTGAAGGTGATTCTTTACGAGATGACTTAATTTTAGATGTTATTACTGTCGACAACAGTTACCATTTTGGAAACAATGGTACTATTTACGACACTAAAATATACCAACCCGTGGAGGAGCCGTGGCTGTTGCAGCCGCAGGTTTCCTCCCATTCCTGTAAAGAAAGCATTTCTGCTGACGTTGAAGGCATGGAGGGAAATGGAACATGTACATCTCTGGCAAACATTTTGCAGTCAGAGTCATCACCAAACTTATTCATCTCCAATTCCATCATAGAAGATGATAACGTCAAGCATGAGATTAATTTAGATGCAAACGCTAGCTGGTGCTCCCCTGAGAGAGAGCATCCTGTAGAAGATGCATGGCTGATTTATCCTCCTACAGAACTTTTGGACCTAACTACTCAATCAGCTTCTTTTGCTGCTTCCATTAGTGAACCCACTAGTAATGCGCAAAGCCTAGTGGACCTCCAAAAACAACATCAAGCTTCAGAAAACCTTATTGCTGAAAGAGAGAATAATAATTTCATTCAGGAGAGTTCTCTTACAACTGAGATTCTGATTAATTGCTCAGTTTGTACTATGCAAAGAATTGCTCTGCTTGAAGATGGAAATTTAGTTGAATTATTGTTGGAACCGGTCAAATGTAACGTGCAATGTGACAGTGTTTACCTTGGGGTGGTTACAAAACTTGTTCCTCATATGGGAGGTGCTTTTGTAAATATAGGGAGTTCTAGACCATCTCTTATGGACATTAATTCTAGGAGACAGCCATTCATATTTCTTCCCTTAGACACTACAAAGGAAACTGATTCAAATGATTTTTCATCATGCATCGTTGAACAACAAATCTTGAAGCAAGATGATACCAAACTATCTTATGATGATCCTGACATCGATTTTGAAGATGAAGATTTTGAGGAACATGAACATGAAGATGACACTGGCATTGGCAATCAGTTGAATGGGAAGGGAAACCATCCAAAAGTCCAGTCTAATCTTCGTTTATCTCAAACACGAGGACATAAATCCGATAGAAGTATTCAAGGAGCTAATGAAATGTGGGGTCTTGTTCGAAAAGGAACCAAGATAGTAGTGCAGGTTGTGAAAGAGGGATTAGGCACAAAGGGTCCAACTTTGACTGCTTATCCAAAGCTCAGAAGCAGATTTTGGGTTAGTAAAACTTGACTTCCTTACAATTGATGTCTTTTTAGGTGTTGTCTTTTGTGTATATGTTGGCTTATAGTGTAAAGTTTGTTTACCCTCTTTCCTTCATTCAGATATTGATCACTCATTGTAATCGTATTGGAGTGTCAAAAAAGATTTCTGGCTCTGAACGCACACGTTTGAGAATCATAGCAAAATCTTTGCAACCTCCTGGTTTTGGTGTGACTGTCAGAACAGTTGCTGCTGGTCATTCTGTGGAGGAACTGCGTAAGGACCTGGAAGGCTTGCTATCAACCTGGAGAAATATCATGGAACATGCAAAATCTGCCGCTCTTGCTGCAGATGAAGGTGTTGAGGGAGCTGCACCTGTTATCTTGCACCAGGCTATGGGCCAGACACTCTCTGTTGTCCAAGATTATTTTAACGAGAAGGTTATTAGCTCTGCATTCTGAATGAATCTTTGAATTTTTAATATTTCATTGATACAGTGATAAACTTTATCTACACTGGAACAAATTCAAAACCACCACATATGAGTATATGGCACGCTAATCAATTTATGAACTGACTTAGCATTTCTCTTTTTCCGTCTTTCTTGGTTCAGGTAAAGAGAATGGTTGTTGACTCCCCGAGAACATACCATGAGGTATGAACTGTATTCCGCTTTTCCAATTTTTTTTTTCTAATGTTTGAAATTTTGAATTTGTTTTGTGGTACGGCTACCTTACAAAGCAGTCCAAACCCGTAAACCTTGTTATTTTTGAATTCCTTTCTGTCTTCATATGCTTTGCTTAAATTGATTGAGTCAGAGGCAACTTTAGCAATAGTACATCACGTCATCATCCAAGGTGATTGTCTGGGACCATTTGATCTCTATTGCAATACCAATCTGAAATCATGGCAAAGTCGCAAAGATCATTTGAAAGGGTACAAGCACAACTTATGAGTACAACTTATGAGTCATGACCATTTTGATAATTTACGGTTTATTTTTCACTCGCTGCTGGAATTATACTGGGGGTAAACTTTAGGAAAGCTTACAATCAAAATCCGTGATTCGTGATAAATAATAAAAAAAAGGGTTGTGTAACTTTTCCCGTTATTGGTGGATATCTGAGAAGAATCCCTAGGTGGCCAGCTTCTGTGCTCTGCTTGTGTGACTGTGTCCCTGGTCCTCTCGAGTTTTCTATTAGCTCCAAAGACACTAGCTAACACCCTCGATCTTAGGATTATCAAACTAAGGTTTTCTAATGGGCACCACAGAATTCAGACAATCTTTTCAAGAAATATCTTTCCCTTAAGTGGAAACTTAGTATTATAATTTTCATGACGTTAATTTTTCTTTTCTTTATAGATATTAACTTTGATTTTTTGGAAATGCTCCATTCGCCTTTTCACACAAGGATTAAGGTTCTTAGTGGGTTGGTGGGTCTTACCAATAAAGTAGGGAGATTTTACTAACAAATAACATGCTCAAAATGGAGATGAAGCAATTCTAGTGAATAGGCCAAAAACGAAATATGGGACAATTCATGGGAATCGGAGGGAGTATTGGATAAGATTACCCATCATAGCTTGAGTGCTTAATCGTCTTGCCTTCTTTTTGTGTATGAGTGTCACCCCTCTGATGTCTTTGTACATGGGTATCACATTGTAACCGCTTGTCCTTTAATTGATATCATATACGGAGTATTACTTGTAAAAAAAAAAAAGAGTTCAAAGCATTTTGTTGGAGTTAACTCTTGGCATCCAGATACTTTGACTGGACTTTACCTTATGTCTTCCTTTATGTTACTTTTTCAGGTGACCAATTATCTGCAGGATATTGCTCCAGATCTCTGTGAAAGAGTTGAGCTGCACAAGAAGCAAATTCCCTTATTTGATGAATTTAATATCGAAGAAGAGATAAACAATATCCTCAACAAAAGGTGTGTGTAATTTCGTACTAGTCTGATTTTGTGAAGTTTTACTGTACATTGTCTTTTAATTAGCATTTTAAATTTTTTTGAATTTTCATAATTTTTCTACCAGGCAGGTCTATCAGAATTCAGAAACATATTATATTATGTGGCTAACCGTTTTCCTGGATATGTGAACTTTTTTTACTAGTCTTATT
This sequence comes from Heliosperma pusillum, assembly GCA_022085475.1. Classification (NCBI taxonomy): domain Eukaryota; kingdom Viridiplantae; phylum Streptophyta; class Magnoliopsida; order Caryophyllales; family Caryophyllaceae; genus Heliosperma; species Heliosperma pusillum. Next base: position 22,158 of record JAIUZE010046456.1, read on the forward strand.
AGTACTAGGACACTTACATCTTGATCTTATGGGACCTTTCTATTTGCATGCTGAATTTTTTTAATCTAATTTTACCTTCTTTTTTTTCCAGTCACTGATAGGTCTCCTGGATGCCATATTGACATGCCAAATGTGAAAACCTTTTTTACAAGCCTTATTTAAGAGAATCAGAAAATGATCTTATTCCTAGATCAATAACATAGTGCCGATAAGATTAATCACGAGAATCCAAGACCACAGTTACTTTACTCTTGTGTATGGGCATTACCTCCATGGTGTCTTTTTGACTTTTTGTATATAGATATCATCCCCTTGTGTACTTCAATGAATACTACTCCCTCCATGTCATATTTATTGTCTTATTTGATTTGACGTGAAATCATATTTGAGATTTAGGAATTTACAAGTCCAGATACCACATTACTCTTGCCATTATGTTACATAACTAGAATAGTACAAGTTCATTTATTCTTTACTAGATACAAGAAGGGCCAATAATTTTGGGATGGACCAAAAAGGAAATAAGGACATTAGAAGTGGAATGGAGGGAGTATATCTTACCGTTTAAAAAAAAGGATCAACTTTGTTATGCTGGGTCAAATAGGCTTATTTGCCTGTTTAAAAGGTCGTATGCAGCTTAATCGGGCCTTCCGGTAAGGAAGGGAGTCCAGTCATGAATGTGCATGCTTTTGAATTTTCAGTCTTCCTTGTCCTCCGTGCAATACTTTTAGTCCATCTAACTTTGCGAAATAAGCCTGCAACCATCTCCTTCAACATCTAACAAACACCAATTATTTCTAATATTTCTGCTGTTAAGCAAAACCAAAAACTATAAATCTATCCTGATTGCATTCTTGGATAGGGTTGCTCTTCCAAACGGAGGCTCTTTAGTGATTGAGCAAACTGAAGCATTAGTCTCTGTTGATGTCAATGGAGGCCATGGAATGTTTGGTCAAGGGGACTCTCAAGAGAAAGCTATTCTTGATGTCAACCTTGCCGCTGCAAAACAAGTATGTGACCTGTTGTGTTGTGATGGTAAACCAATGTTACTTCGACTCTTTAGTTTTGGAGCCATACTTGTGTCTGATGCGACATTTACCAAACGACCTTTCTCCCCAAAAATAATATTACGATTAAAGTAGAGGAAGGAAAGGGTATACAGTTATACAAATCATATAGCATGATTTTTGACAATTTTAAGCCTTATGTCTCAAATATCTCTTCATTTCACGCTAAAAGCTAAATTTCCACGTCTAATTAATCTTGTTTTGAAGACATGTTCCCATTCCCGTATCCCCCTTTTAGGACATGGTCCCCGTGTCTCAAGATTTGAGTCTTGTAGTGTCTGACATTCGAATATCTACCCGTCTTGCGACACCCATATTAGAGTCTGAGTAACATATTTGGTAACTAGTCTCTCTATATGTTAAGAAGTTGTCAATTGGTAATCTATTACTGATAAAAGGTCTACTGAAAACTCTCTTATCTTGTTCTTTTTTTTGTTCGATTGTATGGTAGATGATTAATTGCACAGGCAAGAGTATGCAGTCTTCACATGATCATATCCGCTGCCCCTACACTCCCAACTCTCGGTCTAGGATAGAATCTTGTAAGTGTCATTGGGCTGACTGGCCTGATAATGATGTTCAGTTTTTTGCTAAGCTTAATTATGAGAAGGTTATTATATCTCCCTAACCGTGCTTGACTTGTTTTAACTGGAATCAATCATAAATGTGTGAACCCATACTTGACCTAGTTGACTAACAACACGAAATGTAGTCTGGAGTCCTGTTTATAATTTTGAGAATTCTAGATATTAATATTTGGAGGAAGTGAAAGCTTGATAAAGGGATAATATTCCACTCTGTACCCTTATTAGATTTCAACTTTACATAGTTAATATCAAATCATTTTCCCTCAAGTTGCTGTCAAGGAAGCTCCTAATGTTGACCTTTTTCTAGATTGCCAGGGAATTGCGACTCAGGGATATTGGTGGCATAATCGTGGTAGATTTTATTGATATGATGGATGAGAGTAAGTAAAGTGACTAATACTGCCTCTCTTTCATTATCTTTGATGTAATTATGTTTCATCATTCTAAATGTACTATCGAATAAGAGGAACACATGCAAAATTTAATTAGTATGGAGATGACAGATCACAAGAAGCTATTAACATACTGACTTCTGTTTTAGGGCAATTTTTAGTTCTACATGCACAAGTTTCTGCATTGAAAACGAATTAAAATTAATCCCCATCCTCTCAAGGACTTGGTATTACCTTAAAAAAATTGGCGAGCAGATTTTCGTTTCAGACTAGACCCTGTCAGAAAGATTTCGCTTTTACGTTTTCTTAATTTGACTGTTGTATGTCGCCAGCAAACAAGAGATTGATCTATGAAGAAGTCAATAAGGCTGTTGAGAGAGACCGGTCAATGGTCAAGGTCACAGAGTTGTCAAAGCACGGATTGATGGAGATAACTAGAAAGAGGGTATACTTTGATTGTTGATACTTCAGTATTAGTACTATCAAAACATGGTTTTCCCAGCATGGATGGATAATCACAGGTACCTTTACATCATGTAAACAGGTGCGCCCAAGTGTGACTTTCATGATTAGCGAACCTTGCACTTGCTGTCATGGCACAGGGAGAGTTGAAGCTTTAGAGACGTCCTTTTCAAAAATCGAGCATGAAATTTGCAGTTTGCTAGTAAGTCTTTGTTCATTTGACCATTTGCTAATATGTTGAGGCAGAAATCCGAGCTCTTACAGCTGGAAGATCCAAGCTTTTAGCTTTAGAGTAAATTTTACAAAATGAAATCCCGCAAACTATATAAGCTTTGTTGTAGTGATAACACTTTATTTTAGCTACATGGTATTTCCTGCAAAATGATATTTTAAATTTTATGAACTTCTATGTATCAGGCAACAATGGACCAAAAAGCAAATCTGGAGAGTCCCAAGTCTTGGCCCAGATTGGTACTGAGAGTTGATACTTACATGTGTGACTACTTGACCTCGGGAAAAAGGACAAAAATTGCAACTCTGAGTAGCTCTCTGAAAGTATGGATTCTTCTAAAGGTATTCCCGAGAAACAATCATCTTAAACTGACTTTGGACAATATCAAGCCCTCCATGCTACATGTCGACCATGTAGACATACAACACTGACTGATTTAAATTAGGAGATCTATGGCTTCAGGTAAAACCATATAGTTGGTTAACCACTTGTTAATCATCCTCTAATATACGAACTGAATATCACTTATGCGGAAAACTAGGTCCTTGACATTTGCTATGGCTTATCTAAAAATAAAATAAAATTAAGGTCTAATTACTGGCAGGGTGTAGAATCCACAGGTGATAGGACGAGTTTCTATTCTTTTCATTTAATGTTATCTAGCAATCTAGGTCCTTCTTGTAGATATGCCTGTTGAATTTAGCTTTTAGTAACAGTCCAAAACTCCAAATTCGCGATGTGACGCTTATGGGTTCCTCTTCAGAACAAAAGGGGATCAAATTAGGTTTTTCATTTTTTTTCAATTGTAGTAGATGTGTGTACGGAGGATGCAAGTGTATTACATACTACTATGTGATAGTCAACTTACTTGGTGCTGCCTCTTGATCCGACACCTAACCAGGTTGCAAGGAACTTTACGAGGGGTGCATTTGAATTGAAACTGGTTGCTGATGATGAAAAAGGTAACAATAATCAGCTTCAAGTTGGTGCCGCCCTGCTAACACCAGAAGCTGAGACATCAAAATCCACCAAGAGAACGAAGCTTCTCACTGTCAAAAAGTGGAAGACAGGGAGGAAAGGGTAGCTCCAAGAAGACATGACGAGATTCAATGGCTGTACTACAGCTTTCCATTTTTTGAAAGACCTTTTAAACTCGGAAAGGTCTGTACTGCAACTACGACTCTAGCACAGAGAAGGCTTAGATAGAGAAAGCTGTGACACCCCCTAGCCACTGCGCTGAGTTGACTCGGGGTAATCAGTTACAGCATGTGTATTTAGGAGAGCGACATGATGTCCCTTTTTCCTTGTTAATCCTCCCAACTTTTCACTTATCTGAAATCTTAAGTTATATACCTGTCTTGTATTTCCTTTTTATTTTGGCATTTTAAATTTGTTGGACAACTGTGGTGGTTAATTGGTTATCCATCCAAATTTACACATGTATATGTACAATGTCAAGTTTATCAATACAACTATTTTATATTCCCTTTCTGAAAAAGTTAACTCTTGCATATAGAAAGAAAATAACAGTTGGCTTGCAAAATCGATGGTCGACAATAAAAATGGGATGAGAATATTAAACAACCAATGGACAAGTCACTGCTCTCTAAAAAAAGGTAATTGTATTTTCGAGCACAGCTTCTCGTTCTATAGTATTTCAGGTCTTTACAGAAAGAAGAGTTGTAGTAAAAAGAACGATTTAAAAAATTTCATCTCTCGATATATTTAGATGAGACTGGAGGTCAAGGTCACTCCGTACTAAAGTTAAAATCGTGCCTTGATTCACTTGCTGCTCCTATATAACATCACATTTCACAGACAATAAATATTACACAAGCTGAACTGGGAAAGTATGAACAAACGCTCTAGAATGAAGCGCATGAATCTCAACCGCTCTCAACCACGCTGTCCATATAGATGCCAAGACCTCATGCTGCAGAACTAAAATATCACGGCAGTAAAATCACACCCTTTTGACAATGTCAGCAACAACGGCAGCATACAGCATCAGATAATGAAAGTGGCCGGCTCTTTACTTCTAGTTCTTCAGCCGATGGCAACCTTTCCAGATTGTATATACTATTTGGAGCCCAACAGAAATTGTAAATGTTCCGGCAAATGCCTTTGCTGAATGGGTAAACTCTTTCAGGTACCCCTCTGCATAACATTAATAGTGATTCAGGAAACTACCTCACGCAGTATAATCTTGAAAATGTCTAGAAACCTGACAGTACGATGTTCTAAAATTCAAAATAAATACTTTGCACTCAAAGTGCTTAATTTGATTAGTTGACTTCCATGTGACTTCACAACAGAATGAATCTTTTTCAGTCATGGATCACAAATTGGGCGTTTGAAGATCTCCGGTGAAACACGTAGATGATAAAAGGTCAAAGGGAGAATTACTAACCGCATGTACGGTATTCGCCTACGTCTTACAAGCTCATATGTTGTTTGATTCGTCAAAACAAGATAGCTGCAGCATTATCATCACAGTGAAATAAAGTTCAGAATCGTGAAAAAAAAATGATTAGCAAGGTTTAGAATCATGAAAATGAAGACTGATCCTGGGAGGACTTACCTGTGAAATATAAGCAAAAGCACTAGAAAAACCAAAGATATTGACAAAGAAAGGAGTAATACTATCATGACTGCATCCAACGGCCTGAGAATGTTGAAAGTTAAAAATTATTTGCAGAGATAACTATTAAACTACTGTAATTTATGTAATCACATTAAAAATGACAATTTAATCATCACAAAAGTTTTGTATCAAGAAGAAATCAGGTTCATGCTATCCAAGAGCCAAGGATGACTAATATAGGAGCATGTACGATTCCATGGCTATCTTGCAAAATTGCACAAACAACACTCAAGGAAGACAAATCTTGCTCGAAATGCAAAACTTTGTTACAACTAAAAAAAGCTTTTTCATAACAGAACTTAAAGGATTGCTGAGAGCAGCTTTGTAATCAGAGTTTCGCAATTATACATAATGGAGAGGTAAAGTGAACTTTCGTCCATTTTCCAACTTGAACTGTGATCCGAGAAATCCCAATCGGGAAGGCCTAATTTCAAGAGTTCAACAACGGGTAAGGTTCTAAACTACGAAGGGACGGGTAAGGGAGAGGCCCAACGTCACTTTACTTCTATATCTCTCCGCTTTCAAGGCAGCCAAGCATTCAGGTAATAAGGAGAGATTTGCAATCCTTTATGGTGTCTCCCCTTTGTCCCTAGTCTTTTAAAATGAGAAACTCCACATTTTTCCTATTCTTTCCCCTTCCTTTCTACTCAAACAAGTCCAAAGTACAAGAATGTAAACTTTTCCTAAACCTTTAACTGAACCACTAAAGCGCTTAAACAAAGAAAAGAGAAAATTAGCCAATATGTGTTAGTTGTTTCCGGATGCAGCATAACTAAAAACAAAATAGCTGTTCCTAGATAATACAATTGCATCCTTCTATTGGACGGTGTTGTCGAGGGGAATACCAGGATTTTGAAAAGTTGGCCTTGAGGTATGAAATATACAAAATGGCAGTCCAAAGGCACAACGCTGTCTCTGCAAAGATATACCACCTACAAACACAATGAAATCTTTGTCAATCTGATAACAATCAAGAACAGATAAAGTGGGTCATGTAAAGTAGAGCTCCTTATAATGCTTTGAAGTCAAACTACACGGAAAGCATGTGTATAATGTCACTGACGCGAGATCAGCAACACAAAAAGATATCTACCAAAAGTCAGAAGTAGCCTAACAATGTCCTTCCATTTAGTTTACAAGTTAGCTACATAGTTTTCATTTTTCCTTGTTGATATCTGTGTATTAAAGATTAAAGGGGTAAAGGATTCACACACCATATCATCAGGTAAGGAGAGCAATAGAAGGATTATTTAATTAACGTATTACAAAATAAAAAAAATAATAAGAGCTATGACCTGTCAATCAAACTACTGATCTCCTGAGCATTAACCATCAAGTATACATATCTTCAACATGCAACCCCTTCGGCCCAAGGATGACACGTCAAAGAACCACATGACAAGTGAAAATCGACATATTTACATTTGAAAGTTACAAAGGCAGCATGCTGCACAGATCTGACATCCAGCCAATCAAAGAAACTGAAGTCGTGGTATAAACTATAACGACTATAATCAGGAGAAGGGGTAGCTGAAACATGATAGCGCTGCCCCATACATGAGAACTGAGGAGACAAACCAAAATTGATACTTTCACCAATAAAAGCCACGTTTAAATTTTATTCCACAATTTCTAACCAATTTTCTAACAGATGATTTGCTGGACCCAATGCAAGTAACACACATTTTAGATCCTTACCAAAATCTACAGTGATTACCCTGCCCTATGCATGTTCCAAGCCAAACACAATGATGGTCAAACTGAAGAACACACTTGTCACAGTCATGACAATGTTTTGCTCGAGGAGGCTGCAAAGACATAGCAAATAAATTCAAACAGAGTCAGAAAAAGAAAAATATATAAAATCTGGGGAATAGTATGTTGTTACAAGAGATATACAACATAAAACTGGACCCTCTCAGGCTATCACTGACTCTACTCATTGAGCAGTGAGATATACTCTTGGCTAATTTGACCTAACTCAATTTTTGGCATCTTCAAGCCAAGAGTTCCACTCATATACAGTACAGTTCAAGAGCCCAGACAAAACCACCTTCTGTTGAAACTACAAGTGGCGATAGCACAAAATGAAGATAATGTTTATAACAGGAAATAAACAAGTAGTCGAGCATAAAAAAAGTCATGGTTCACATGGGAGACCAAATACATCTAACCAGAAGGAAAATCAATTATTTTCCAACAAATTTGTATCCACAGAAAAAGAGTTTGATGAGGTAATGGAAAGAAACTTTAAGAAATCGCAGAAAAACCTCCATCATATGTGGGCAATGACGAAAGGAGCAAGTTGGATGACCAATTTATACGTTTGTATACCTACTTTCTTATGCAATGAGCATGGCCAGTTTCATTTTAATGCTACTTATTTCTCTCAGGCTAGCCTTCTGGCAAAATTCTACTCTGGGCAGCGATAGGTCATTGTTAGAGAAAGAGAACTTCATTTTTTCAAGTTGGTGTAGCTTATGCAAAAAGTAAAAAATTCAGAAACCTAAAATTCATTGCACTTTGGTCCTTTATATTCAGCATCTTTATTTGGAATGGACTGGGTTCAGATTTTAGAAACAAAAAAACGTTGCCGCAGAGAAACCATGGAGTGAAGAAAAATTCAGAAGTTTGGAAACTGGCTCTTTTGCCCACTTAGTGGAGTAAGTGAAACTATTGGAGTTACCAAATATGCCCGACCCCAGCTAACCATGAAATGGTATGCAAAAATTAGTATCATAGCAGTTGATAAAAGTTTATGAATCATGTAATCTAAGCTTATCAGAGCAAGGCAACATTTTGACAAGTTCTTATTCACTTCGTGCAAAATACTGCAATTAAAGAACATTGGTTTTTCCTCAAGTTTGTGTAAAATTTTGAGACAAGATAGCTATATAGTTTTTTTGGGGCTAGACCTTTGATGTACCACGTCCCATAATGATTTGAGAATACTATAACGCTTTACAGTTTGTCTATTATCTATATTCTAGATATCTTATGAAAAAATAGCCAAGTAGGCAAAGATGAAAGAAAATGCTCAAACTTTGATGTATACGGTGAGGATCATTTGAAGGTTGAAACGATGCGGTAGAAAGTAACGTGCGACTTGAAGGACAAAATCTGTTGTGGATTCTAATATCTACGAGGCTCCTATCATCACAATGCCAACAAACGAAACTTGATTTACTAAATTTCAGGGGAACATTTTACCTGCAAAACATTGCAAGACGTGCATGTCCATTGCCTGCCAAATAATGAAAAATAAGAACAGCAACGCAACAATCAATAAGAGATATATTCAGTGCTACATTAATGGACAGCTTCAATCAATGAAATTTAAGTAATGCGTGAAATGCAGTTGAACCCACATAAAGCAAATATAAAACAAACATTTTCCCAGTCAAAAAACAACTAATCAGACTTAATGTTACAGATGAAACAAAAATAAAATGTCAACAGATCCATACAGATCACGTGTCATAACTCATTAAGGATACAAATATATGACATTATTCAGCTATTTATGAAGTCACTGCACAAGCAAAGTTTGTTCCTACACCGCAAGAAAGTATTCAGCTAGGATGCAAACTTATTTATATTGCTATACTAAAAAACTTACACCAGCAATCTTGTCAGATATCGGCGGGTGTTGTAAATGTAACATAGCGAGTTGATGCGACTGTGTTTTAAAAAAAACGCCAAATGTGCTAGTTTTTGACTTGTTACCATATAAAAAATTCAGTGGATTTGTTATTAATTTGTTTTCATTCTCTTATGACCTCTTTTTTTCACAAATACACACCATCTGAAATGCATTTGTTTACGAATAGTTTTATAAAAAGTAGTGAGTAGAATAAATTAAGCTGTGAATGTGTATTTTTACGAATGACCAATAAAGTCTCAATAATTCGCTCGCTTGGCAGTTGAACACGGGGGGGAACATGATGAAACAGGAAGCATCAAGTGATATGCTGAAAATAGATCTCACCTATAACTTTTGCTTGGCTACATGTTCAAATCAACCCTTTTTTTCACTGCCTTACTTCCATATTTTCACATTTGAACATACGATAATAAAAAATTCAAAGCATCAGCGATGTTTTCAAGTGTTTTGTTGTAGAGGTCAAAATATCAGCGTGTTTTAGTAGATGTTTATGTGACAGAAAATAACATAATAGAAACTTGAAATTCCACAGCATAACAGAGTTTAACTTATGTAACAAGCGTGTTTACACACAGCATTCAGATAATGTTTTTATGACCTTGTCAAACTTAGCAGAAATGTATTTAGAAGAAATAAGATCGACAAACTAAAAGTTGTAATATAAAATCAACACCAAGTCAGCTAAAAGTAAAAAAAAAACAGAGTTCTAAATAGAAAGAAATACTCCGTAATCAGCAAGCAACGGCGAATAATTAAGAAAGTGTACCTCATAGAGGATCCTGTCGGATACATCTCCATGACCATCTTGATCCAAGATGATGTGTAATTTCCGAGAAGGGTTTTTCCAAGAGGATTACCATCCACGCTAATAACGGGGCCACCATTTTTGCTTGTAGCAGGCTGACTTCGCTTAAACATTACACGCCAACATAAATAAATACAAGAGTATATCGGTCCATATGACAGTAACTTGTCGAAGCATACTTACTTAGAATTAACTGAAGAGGCCCTAAGTAATGATTCTGTTTCAGTCGTAGCCCTCATTGCGTCAACAACGTAACTACAACATTCAAATGATGAAAATCTAGGTCAGAATTCAAATGTGCTCCCTCCATCGCAATCACATCATCCTCATCTCCAAAGTAAAGTAAATTAAATAGTGAAGATCTTATACTATCACCTTATTTACAGAAATCACTACATTCGGTAATATAATCGAGAATATAATCGAGATGTAGTAAATGATTACCCCGGAGAAGTGTTGGCAGTGATGAAATACTGGATCAAAGTAATGAGAAAAAGCAAGAGATAGAATCCAAAAGACCTGATGGAGAGTAGTAGGGACTAGGTTATTCACAAATTCTCATTGAAGACAGACCAATTCCGTCTCCAGATGTGGTCAGTTTAACGACAAATGTAACCATGTGACAAACAACCAGTTATAGCTTAGAAAATGTTAGTGGTTACATTTATTGTTAAACTGGCCACAATTGACCCGTCTTCAGCTGAGACTTACTGATTAGAGTTATCCTTGCTTAAGACGGGCATTAAAAGAAGTGGTATTAAAGTTAAGACGGTCTGAAATGAGAATATAGAGCGTACCAGGGGTGATTAGTGGCAGCATCGAATAGATTATGAGGATTGACGAGAAATAGGACGGTAAAGTAAAGGGCGTGTATTGTTACCAACATGAACTTTAAACACAAGGCCGATCTCCGACCTGGAAAAAAAGTCGATAAAATTGGGACGGAGGGAGTATTAATTAATTACGAGTAATAAATTAAATTGAATTGTTACCAGGATCGTCGAGACAAGGGAGGTAGGCAGTGGCATTGCAACGATCTCCGAAATCGGCCATATTAATTTATCTACGAATTGTTAATTAGACCATACCATTAAATTAAAATGGATTGATTGAATATTTGAATTAGAGAGAAGAAGACAAAGAGGAGAAAGTGGTAAGAGTAATAGTTATGGAGGTGATGATAGTGGTGAGAGAAGACATCAGACTCGTATTTGTATGTTTAATGTTACACGATTAAATGAGGATACACAATTATTTAACTCCTCAATATTGGGTGACCCGGTTGGGGAAGTTGAAAATCGGGACTCTGTTTAATCCGGAACAAAGTCAACCTTATTAGTTATTACATACTACAGTTTACACTCAGATTTAGATTTTGATGAGTATAATTTGGATTATTTGTAATGACACCAATTTTCATTCATTTACAAATGGCAAGTGGATCGTACCGGTTTATGAGGTCACCCTTATAATAAACAAAAAAAAAAATGAAAAATATTAAACCTATGTTTAACCTCATCCCTTCCGCCCCTTTCTACTCCCTCTTCACCAAGACACCAACCATAGAATACTCAAAACCACTGTACATTTGCATACTTTATAGGATTATTGGTGATATTAAATGGGTAAATATATGCACGACACCACTAGAGTGGGCAGTGTCGTGCCGGCCCGCGCCCCGGCCCGTCGTGCCAGCCCCAAATTTTGGCCCGGTCCAGGCACGGTCCGTCGGTCCACTGGGCCGTGCCGGCCCGGCCCGACCACCTCTACTCGCTGCCGCAGCCCGGCCATAGGCCCGGGAAAATCGGGCCCGTGCCGTGCCTGGCCCGTGGGCTCGGTCGTGCCTGACCCGGGCCGGCCCATGTAATTTTTTTTTAAAAGTTGATTTTTTAAATAAATAATTATGAATAATAAATATTAATAATGATTTTAATATACGGAGTATAATTTATTAGTTACATAACTAATAATGTGCATTCAACTAAATATTAATGTACTTAATTATAAATTTAAATGAGACAATCGTTAAAAATAAGTACTCAAATTTTTATTATAAAACGATGAAACAATGATTAGTCTTTAAAAAAACATCTAATGTTACATAGAAATAAGATTTTAACCGGAATGTTGTTGAATATAAGTACCTCGTGTCGTGCCAGGCCCACCGTGCCTGGTTCGGGCCGCATAATTGTCCGTCATGCCGTACTCGGGCCGGCCCACACTTTTCCCCGGACTCGTGTCGTGCCGGGTCGGACTCGTGCCGGACCCGTGCCGGGCGCCCGCCAGCCAACTCTAAACACCACTAAGGCATTAAGCTCGGTTATTTTCGGCTAATAGGAGCTGAAATGAACTACACTGAACTAAATTGAATGGAAATGACATGAGCTGAACCGAATGAAGTTGAGATGAATTGAAAGAAGTTGAAGTAAGAATAAATTTGTGAAAGATAATCTGAACTAAAATGAGCTGAAATTAAACAAAAAAAAAACAAGAACTAAGAATATAAATATATAATTATATGAGTAATATAACGTGTAAGATGACTGTCTATTTTAACTTATTAACCCCATATCCATATTTTTGTAAGGGAGATTTGAGAATCGACTTAATATTGAACTTCAAAATGTGTTTATATCTAGTGTGCTTTTATACGAATTGGTTGTGTTCTAATATTCGAAATGATATTAGAGCTAATTACTTCTTCCTATACTCTTGATTTGAATGGTAATACTTTTGGGTACTTTAAAAGCAAAAGAGGGTTGAGACAAGGTGACCCCCTATCCGGCTATCCCCTCTCCTCTTTGCAATATGTATGAAGTATTTGAGTAGAGTAATGGTTGCTGCTCAAGAGATGCCTTGGATTCCCTTGCTGGATGTAAGCGACTGGTAGAGTAATAAGAGGTTATCTGATATCCAACAAAAGAAGAAGACTGCTACCTCGCTTATCAGTGTTATATATCATATATGGTGGGAAAGAAATTGATGCAGAACCCAGCAATGGGTGCGTCCACCTGAGTATGTTATTAGGGGACTTTATGATGAAATTAGGATGAGGAGCTAGGTGATTTTGCATGTGTCATATGCTCCATATGGTATGGGGTTGGTCTCAGTGTCGACGGGCATATTCGTTTATAATTGTAGATGAGTCGGATCCCTCTCACAACAATGCAAGTGGAGGGCAAGTGAAAAACCACACGTGGTTTCTCACTTGTCCTCTTGGGAGAGGGGTCCGACCCGTTTACAATTGTAGACGAATATGTCCGTCTACCATGAGAATTATGAAAATTTGTGATATGGTATAGCCTTGTGTTCCGCCTGACAATGATCTCGACAACTCTTCGATCATAATCTACGGATGAGTGACCTCTTGGACACTTTGAATGTGTGATATGATAATTTTAGATATTTTGCAATTCTCAATGATGCCAAATTGCATGAAAAGGATTTGTGTTGCCAATTTGCCATATATACAACATAATCCGATTTTTCATTTTTCAACCTTGTTACTAAACTATCAATTTGTAATATACAGAAAGGAGAGCATGGCAGGATCACATCTATAACATTTCCAAGTTTCCGACACCCCTGCCAGTGCCTGCGCGATACATGAGCATTCATATTCACACAAGCCCCTCCTTTTTTTTCAAAATACACAGTTCAAACCGCTCTTTTGAGATGAGCCTACAATGTACAGATAAAATTGAAATCACTCTTAACAATCTCTTCCCCTTTGTGTTCATTTGATCTTCAAAATTGCCGTTTAAAGACACTGTTAGCCACTCGTTCAAGCTCCAGGGAAATGGAGTTTTGTAAGTTCGTCTCTCCACTTGGCTGCAAATTTAAATGTAAGCCTTTAAAGATTCAGGTTTGAGCAACTAAAGTAAAGTAACTTGGTCCAATCATCATACTGCTTACCTGCATCAGCATATCTCTCTTCTTCAACCGCCAACTTCATGTTCCGTACAACACTAAGTTCCTCCACCAGTGAATCAGGTCCATCCAATGGACTGCTTTGCGATTTTCGGAAACCATACAGGACAATCTCGTCAATAGAATGTCAAGTTTCAAAATTGTGCATAAATATGAATAGCCAATGCCTCAAGAGACAAAAAACCTCAAGAGAGCAATATACCTGTCCAATAAGACATCATAAATAGGTTTTGAATAAAAAATTCCCCCCGCACCTGGAGCAATCCTTATAGCATCCGCTGAGACGATGTCCTTGTTTACATAAATTGGGGCCTGTACACGCATTTCCAAACAGGGAACATTTTTACTAGTCAATAAATGTAAACTCTCTATGTCTACTACTTCTCCCTTCCACAAACACGTGTCTCTACTAATCATTTCTGTCGCATAAGAGCAAATGTGTATTTTTGGTTTGTCACGCTTGCCATCAGAGCAATATTGTAAGACGAACTTCGAAAAAACTGTCAAAGATTAGCCTAAAACGACTCCCAAGTCCCAACTGCTTCCCCATGGGCACCCCAGTAATGTACCTTACATCGTTTAGCCACATTGATGGCATCTGATGGACGTGCATCCACACTGAAAGTCTCTATTTCGCCTGCCTGCAAAGTGCCACAATTACAAAGGGTACTACTACGGAAATCAATAAATAAAACTTTCAACAAGTTAGCTCAACAGCGGCTTTCTCAAAAGTCAATCTTCTTTACAAAAATAAATGGAACAGCAAGTTACCTTGCCAAAATATATTGTAGCGAAGTATGTATTGATCACTCTTTTTGTAATTTTCACCATCTTTATCTGGCATTCGAGAAAAGAATGTGAGGAAAGGAATGAGCCATTATTTGCCATATTTGAGTATACTATTTATATAACATACCTCGTATCCAAGATTGATGACAAGATTCTTAGCAAATTGGAAATGATTTAAGTAATCCTGTTACAATAAATTTGAAAGACAGAGAAGCATTAACAACCATCGAGTCACCAAACTTAAAGAAACGGAAAAACAGGAAGAGTAGGGGAAAAACTTGGAATACCCCATGGTCGTCCTCATCTACGGAATCTAGAAGTCTCTCGACAGCAACCTCGCCTGCATTGCGATAATCATGATTTACACCTCACAAACAGGCATTCTTACACAATGACAGTCAGATAAACCAAAAGAGCATTAAGGAATTAGAGAAAGTACCAACAACGATAGGAAGTAGGAAATTCCCTTCACAGGAAACCTTAAGGAACATGGTAGAATGCCGAAACCGACGCAGAATGCTTAACCCTACAGATTCCCTTACAGCATTCCCAAAACCTCTGACTTGAGTAGAGTAAGGAGCAAATTGACCAGGAAACTGCTTTAATTCTTCCGGAAATCCTTGCTTCCGCAAATGATGATGCTTTACAGTTTCTGTACAATCCCATAATATAATACTCGTATCAAAACAAGTATGCATTCGACTACAATTCTCGATTCCCGTAATTATCCTGTTTATAATTCTTTCTTTTTTCTAGTTGAATCTATTACTCCCTCCCTCCCTCCCTCCAGGCCATTTGCTGTCTTATTCCTTTTTCGGGTGTCTTACTCATTTGTTTTCCCTTCTATATTAGGAAGGTTATCTATAAGTAATTTAAGTATTGTACACCTGACCCTACTCTTTCCCGGGGCATTGTGCCAAAATGGAAAGGACAACAAATGACCGGGACGGGACGGAGGGAGTACATTGGCTCCGCTACTTAGCTTGCAAAATAATATGTGATCTAAACCAAAAAATTGGGACATTTTTATACTAAGAATTAAGAAAATTAACAAAGTCAACAAAGAGATCACAATAACAATGGAAATAAGAGGATAAAAGGTAAAAGAAAAGAAAAGAAAAGAAAACCTGAAAGTAAGAGGGAAGCTTCAAGAAAATCGTCGTGAGGTTGATGATGATGATGATGATGATGATTATTAGAATTTAGAGGAGAGTGATTTTTACAGGAAATAATTAAAGTAGGGTAAGTAATACTAATAAGCTTTTTAGGGGATATTAATCTTAATGAAAATGGAGATCGAGAATGAATAATAAAAGACGAAGATGATGAAGATGGAGATGGAGATGAATGAGGGATAAGTTTACAAGTGGGCGACAATATCTCTGTTTTTAGCATTTTGTTTCAAACACTTGTTGCAATAAGTATAATAATAGTGTAATTGAAGATGAAGATGATGAAGAACAAGAGAAAATTGGGCGTCCAAATAATTATGATGATGATTTCTGTTTGTTTTATAAAGTTCGGGACCAACTTGGGGCTTCAGATAAAGAGGATGACTCATGACTTGGAGATATTTTTTTTAGAAAAAAAGTGTTTCATTAAGTGTCCCAATAATAGAGTGTATTCATTTGGGGCTTGCTAAACCCCGCCCCCCAATTTACTCATCCCGCCCCCCATAATTACTTTTTTGCCCTTTATCATTAATTGACCAACATATATTATTTCCGTCTTAATATTTTAAAATTCAAACCGTCATAAATTTTCCGTCTTAATATTTTAAAGTGGTTTCCGTCATAAATTTTCTGTCTTAATATTTTAAAATTCAAACCGTCATAAATTTTCCGTCTTAATATTTTAAAATTCAAATCGTCATAAACTTTCCGTTAGAAATTATTCAAAATTCAAAAAACCGTTTCAAACCGTTATAAATTCAAAATCGCTTCAATTTTCATTATTCAAAATTCAAAATACCGTTTCAAACCGTTATATATTCAAAATCGCTTCTTTCTCATTCTATTTTCTTCCTTTCAAATCATCAAACTTCTTTCTCATCTCTTGTACAAGGTATGTTCAATCTTTCTTATTTTTTTATTCAATTAGTATATATTAGTTTATAGGTTGACGTAGATTAGAAAGCATGTGACGATTAGAGCCCATTAGGTTGCGTGTTTTTGAATTTGTATTAATCGTTATAGTTGAATTTACGAAAAAAAAAAAAAAAAGGGGAAAGTGGCCCATTCGTGTGGATTACACGAATGGACCTAGGCCAATTCGTGTAATCTACACGTCTGGGCCGTGGCTCATTCGTGTGGATTACACGAATTGGCCTAGGCCCATTCGTGTAATCCACACGAATGAGCCACGGCCCAGACGTGTAGATTACACGAATTGGCCTAGGTCCATTTGTGTAATCCACACGAATGGGCCGGTTTTTTCCGGTTTTTTTTTTTTTTTTTTTTTTAAATTGTCTTATTATGTATTTATATTTACGTATTTTTACTATGTAATATATATTTACGTACTTTTAGTTTTTTTGAATTATGTAATTAAATGTTTGATAATATATTTACGTACTTTTATTAATTACAAATTAAATGTTGGTTGGTTTTTTTTTTTTTAAAAAAAGTCTTATTATGTAATTATAGTTACGTATTATGTAATATATATTTACTTACTTTTAGTTTTTTGTGTTATGTAATTAATTGTTTGATAATATTTTTACGTACTTTTATTAATTACAATTGTAATTATGTTTTTTTGTATTATGTAATTAAATGTTTAGTTTTTCTATTATAATTTGTATTATGCAGATGTCGGAAAATGATGACCGTAGGTCTAAACTTCATGCATCTTATCGTCGTAAAAAAGTTAATGTGAGGGTTGGAGATACTAGTATTGGGTCGATCGAAATAACAGAAATACCAAATGAGCCCGATTTTTATGATGGGGAGTTTCAACAGTTCGAGAGAGAACTTGAGGAGGAGGAACGAAATTATCAAGGGTCGGGAAATGATGAGGAGGATAATGAGGAGGCGGGTAATGTTGAGGGGACAAATGTGGAGGCGACTTCTGTTTTTCGGGTTAGACGGGGGCCGCAGGGTAGGTTTGAGAGCTATGCTTCGGGGTCTAGCAGTTCGGGGGTTGAACCGCGTAGGAAAGTAAGGGCTAGGGGGAAAGATTCGAGCTGGATATTGACGGGGCCATCACAGGGGGTCCTTTAGTACCGGATGTGATTCCGAGTTTTGGTGGACACATTTCTTACGTTATGTGGAATCAGCGTGGCTTTGAGCGTGGTTTGTTGACTAAATACACTAGAGAAAGATCATGAGTTGAGCTCCGTAAGTGGATTTTGCCAGATGAGGTTCGCGCGATAGTTGCGGAATCGGATCTTAGTCATTTGCCCGACATTATGCATAAAAATTTGAACATGCCGTTGTTGTGTGCATTTAGTGAGAGGTGGCAGCCGGACACCAACACATTTCACATGCCATGGGGTGAGATGACGATACTGCTGCACGATGTTGCGGAGATCCTTGGGATTAGTATTGATGGGGATTCTTGTTGCATACCCGAGGCTGATATGGCACATCCCGTGCTTGGTATGTCAGAGTTGTTGGCTATGACTGAGGCTCAGTTAGGAGAGCAGTGGGAACAAGGTAATGATGCAAAGATATACAAGGGCAATTTGATTTTACAAAAAGCTTTGAAAGAGTTGGTTGCGGGGGGCAAGCGGGGAGTGGCTTCTGAGGTTCAGGGTTACTTGATGATCTTATTGAGTTCGACATTATTTGTTGACAAATCGAGTGATAGGGTTCGGGCAAACATATTCCCGTTGCTTAGAGATGTTCGTAGCATTAATAAGTATGCTTGGGGTGTCGGCACATTGGCTTATCTATATAGGCAGTTGGGTATTTCTTCGAGGGCTGATTGTAAGGGTTTATGTGGTTGTTTGACCTTGTTGCAGTCGTGGATCTTCGAGTACTTTCCCAGTTTTAGGCCGATGGCGACCTTGGTAACCAGTCCTGATACTCCGAGGGCTTCAATATGGTCTACCAGTTCTGTACCACGCACTGAGGCGGATAGAGCACTTGTAAAATACCGAGAGCAGTTGGATTTGTTGCCTATAGAGTCGGTAGCTTGGAGACCGTACCCTCAGAATCCCGAGACTGAACACCCTAGTACCGCGTTTCAGGGGTTGTTGAGATTTATCGATATTGTTGAGCCATACTACCCTGAGAGATGTCTTCGACAATTTGGGTACATGCAGACCATCCCGTCCCCCATGCCTCCCACTGACAGGGCTTACCGTCCAGTTAAGTCGATTGCATACGATGTGCAATATGACGGTGCGAGGTTGGACTACGTGTGGAATAATTGGAAAATTCACAGAGTACATTTGGATAGGCGTTCATTGCCCGCTCACCCACCACATGCTTACACGCAAGGGTATATGGAGTGGTTTAGTACACATTCGCATCCTTATGTGATGAATGTTCCCCGTGATGTCGGTGAGCTGCCCGTATCGAGGTCCCACTTTCCGACTACGGTACGTTTAATATATATGTAATTTTAATATTAATGTGTATTCATATAAATGTGTTTCAATTTTAATATAACTGTTTATTCCTTTACTTTGCAGGTTGGTCAGTCGCTTATTCACCGCTTCTCACATTTTGATGATGTTGATGACCCTGAAATGACCGGAGAATTTAGACAGTTTATGAGGACCTCGCTTCCAGAAATACGAGCATACGCCGGTAGACCCCCAGCTGTTAATAGGGGGAGAAGCTCACGTGGTCGCACCGATAGAGGGAGAGGCTCACGTGGCCGCACCGATACCCCCAGAATCAGTGGTCGCAGCGATGGAGCGAGAGCCAGTGGTAGCACCGATGGAGGGAATGGTGGTACCGATGGCGTGATTGGTGGTACCGAAGGCGGGAATTGACGTTTTTTTTTGTTGTTTGTTGGACTGTTTTTAGACTTTGTTTGTTGGGATTGTTTTGAGACTTTGTGTGTTGTTTTTTTTTTTTACTTT
>JAIUZE010046458.1:0-10642 GCA_022085475.1 Heliosperma pusillum
AGCATAGCCCCACAATGAATCAGGCACTACCGTGTGACTCATCATGGATCGAACCATATCAAGTAATGTTCGATTTCTCCGTTCGGACACACCATTTAATTGAGGTGTTCCAGGTGGAGTTAACTGTAGTACTACTAGGGATGGCAACGGGTTGGGTATGGGTTGGGTCTGGCAAGACCCATACCCATACCCGCATCCGCACCCTTGGACCCAGACCCGACCCATATCCGCATGGGTATGGGTTGGGTCCGGGTCTACCCACGGGTCTAGTATTTTAGCTAGCTTGTACTATTCTCCACTTCTCCTGTTTACTATTGTAGTGTCACATGTTTCATACATCAACTAAAATACAAGGGCCTATTTCAATTCGCATTATGGTAAAATCTTCCGACTTGGGGCATGGAATCAATGCCACTTTTCTTTTCATTTTCAGTACTCCCTCACTGACTTACATAATAATAGTTTTCTACAAGTATTTTGCGGGTCTACGGGTTGGGTATGGGTCTCACAACTAAGACCCAAACCCAAACCCGATTTATTTTTATGAAACCCATACCCGACCCATACCCAACGGGTCTGAAAAATTAAGACCCAAACCCGACCCATAAGGGTCCGACCCGACGGGTTTGGGTCGGGTCTTGGACCCACTGCCATCCCTAAGTACTACACCACAGTTTTTAAGGTGTTGATCAAACTCATTCGAAAGATATTCGCCACCACGATCTGAACGTAGTGCTTTAATCTTTCTACCCAGCTGGTTTTCAACCTTATTCTGGTATTCCTTGAACTTATCAAAGGACTCACTTTTGTGCTTCATTAAGTAGACATATCCATATCTACTCAAATCGTCCGTGAAAGTGATAAAATATCTATAGCCATCTCTAGCGTTGATTGAAATAGGTCCACACACATCAGTATATATGAGTCCTAATAGGTCAGCAGCGCGCATTCCAACACATTGGAAGGAAATTCGAGTCATTTTGCCTATGAAACATGATTCACACGTGCCAAATGATGCATAGTCAAATGGGGAGATAGTCCCATTGTCAATGAGCTTCTTCACGCGTTTTTCATTTATATATGTGTCCCATACGGCAATGTCATAGATAGGTTTGATCTTTGTCACCAACCTTTACCCTTTTATTACTCACATGCAATATATCTGTGGTTTGATCTAAAACATAAATCACATTCATGGAAACTGCTTTACCATAAATCATTTCGTTAAAAGGGAAAATACAGCTATTATCCTTTATTACAAATGAAAAACCGTCTTTATCGAGTACGGAAACAGAAAGAATGTTTTTAGATAAATTGGGTATATAGTAACAGCTATTTAAAAATAACTCAAATCCACTCGTGAGTTGGATTACATATGTTCCCACTGAAACGGCAGCTACTCTTGCTCCATTCCCCACTCGCAGGTCCACATCACCCTTTTCGAGAGTTATGATGTTTCTTAGGCCCTGAAAATGATTACACAGATGAGAACCACAACCAGTATCAAGTACCCAAGTTCCGAAACTTGCATGGTTAATCTCAATCATATGAATAAAAGATGACATACCAACAGGAGTGACGCGGCCTGCTTTTACGTCTTCAACATACACGGGACAGTTCCGCCTCCAATGCCCAGTCTTGTGGCAATGGTGGCACTCCATGTTTTCTTTGCTCTTTGTCTTGCCTTGTGAGCTACTGCTAGTCTCACCAGGCCCACTCTTGCCCTTTCCTGGCTTCTTGAACTTCGGCTTCCCTACAGCTGGGTCGGCCTGAGCCTTGCCCTTACCCTTACCCTTGTTTGCAATCGTGAGAACGTCCTGCTTCAGGCTCCCACTCAATTTCAGATCCTTCTCAGTCTGTATGAGAAGTAAGTGTAGCTGATGAGGATTTCTCTTCAAATCATTCATGTAGTAATTTGCCCTGAATTGGGCAAAACCATCATGGAGTGAATGAAGCATGCGGTCAATGACCACGCTCTCTTTGATTTTGCAATCAAGTGCCTCCAGTTTTTCGAGATTCTCGATCATGTCGAGAATGTGTGGGCTAACCGGTTGTCCCTTATGGAGTTTCGTCTCAAAGAAGCGAGTGGTAACCTCATACATAACGATCTGCGGTGCTTTTGAGAACTCGTTAGTGAGCGTGGTGAAAATCTTGTTTGCACCTTGGGCAATGAATCGTCTTTGCAAATTGGATTCCATTGAAAAGATGAGTACGTTCTTTATCGCACCCGCCTCCATTACGAAATCACTATAAGCAAGTGATTCATTGGCTCCTACATTGGGGCCTGGGTTAGGCGGTAGTGGCTCAGTTAAGTACTTGAGCTTACCGTCAGCTATGGCAGCATTCCTTAATGAAGCCTCCCAGTCCGCAAAGTTGGACCCGTTATTCTTCAGTCGCGTGTACTGATTCATGTTGTCCATGAACATCTTAAGCCAGGATTCGCGTGCGAGCGTGGCACTTGGCATAGGGGCATCAGCATATCCAGCCATTTGTTATAACAGTTTTATCGATATAAATGAATGCTACACTGCGAAAAAGGAGATAAAACATAATACGCATTTTCATCGTTTTAATTAAGTCTAATGCAAAACCGATTAATGCGAAGACTCTTGCATTTATACAATTGACCTCCCTCAAGTATTATATAAATGATACCAAGACTCAATTTCTGTAAATTGATAAGCCAACTTCTTGGCTAATTCTACTTTTAGAATTCCTGGTCGATAAATTTCTGTAAATTCTATCTTTAGTCCATCATAATCACGAGATATTACTCGGACTATAATGTTGAGGTAAAATAGATCAACACATACTACTTACCCAACGTAGAAGGGATCATATGGAGAGTAAGGTCCTATATGCCTACCGACGAAGAAGGGATTCATAGCAGTTTTCCCTATAAAGACTAATCTCAATTTTAGGTTTTAGAGGAAGGTCCATCAGCTTTAATTTTATTCATTTAAGTGAACGAATGATCTAGCAATTTAGAGAACGAATAATTTAAGATGATAGCTTTTAGAATTTTGTGTGACATCTGGATGTCCATGATAATTAACATACAATCTATATGAGTCAATTTTCATGCAATTAATAAGTAGTAGGTGGTTTGGTTTAGGCGAAATATGATGCACTAACTATCATGCAAAAGAAAAACAATAAGAACGGAAAAATGAAAGTCAAAGTACAAAGTCCTAGTGTGGCCTATCCTATCAATATAGAACAAACGTTACACTTTGGAATCCATTCTTATGGACCCTAGAAGCTTGACTTGATATTCCATCTTGGTCCATGTAGCGGGAGTGAGCTATCCGATCTCCATCTTTGATCTTCTCAAAAATACAATTTTTAAAAATTACAAAATATAAACCTATTTACATTCTAATTCAAAAATTATAATTAAAGATTACAAAGGGGAGATTCGAGATCTCAAAATACATCAAAAACCATGTTACCATCATTACGATAACACAATCTACTAAGGTCACACTAAGCGATACAAATTACAACCTCTTGTAAAAATACCAAAATAATCCATTCATCCACTCATTTTAAATTTTTTAAATTTTTTAAATTTTTTAAATTTTTTAAATTTTTTAAATTTTCTTTTAAATTTTTTTTAAATTTTTTAAATTTTTCAAATTTTTTAAAACAACAAAACAAACCCTAAATTTTTTTTTTTTTTATGAACAGTAGCCGTAGCCATGGTGAACAGTAAAAAAAAAAAAAAAAAAAAAAGACAAATTAATTTTTTAATTTGATCATGCTAATAAAACTATATCGGTACAAACATTCAACATCTAATCATTATTAAACATTGATACAAACTAGATGATTCAAATTAACATTTTAAAATGAATATCTAAATCATGATTAATCGATTATCAAAATACCCAACTAACCATAATTGTTTTGTATATTCATACCGAAAAATTAGCAAAATGAATGTTCTTTAACATCCAAAACAAATTCCATTTTCATCTCAATTTAATCCTCATTAAATCAAAACATCAACTAATGCATTATATTATTATCTTAACACATTAAAACAACAACATTTATGAATCAAAAATGGAACCCTAAAAAAAAACAACTCACGGCTAAAAAAAAAGTTTCGGCCGAAAAAAAAATACATCAATTTTTTTTTTTTATATTTTAAAATTATACCAATCATTTAATGAAAACATATAAAATAATTTCATATCCTAAAGCTCTGATACCACTTGTGGGAAATATCGGTATACTCCCCTTTAAATAATTCGGATTATAATGAAATTATAACTATATGAATTTCTAGTCATAAATGAAATTGCATAATATAAAACAAGAGATTAAGAAATAACCTTCGGTCCTAGTAAAAGGCCTAAGAAGAAATACCAAAGTAGGTATTCTCCTAATCGTTGCATCCAAGATGGTTCAAGAAATGCCTTCGTCGTGCTAGAACGAATACCCAAAAATTACTTCTAATTTTGTGTGTATATTGATGATGAATATGAAGATGAATAAGAGAGTTAAAAATCAGAATTTTTCTCCTCTTTTCACCCTAGTGTGCCGTGAGAATTAGGAGTAGATTAGGGTTTTTATTTTCTTCCACTTAATACTCCCTTGTAGCCGTGAGATATCAAGAGGAAAGAAATAAAAATAAAAACCTAGTTTCCTTATTTCTCTCAACCTATATTAGGTAGTTAGCATATCTCATTTAATATGTACATAATGTAATATATATTCCAATTATTACTAGTAATGGACCGTCACATAAACCGAGTAATGCCGGACCAATACACTATAATAATATCGTGTAATACATATCCGCCAACTTAAATATAACAGTTTACATTTAGTTTAGACCAACATTATATACATTGATTAAATATAACATTTTATATTCAATTACCAGCTAACATTATTTAATCGTTATTAAATAATCGTGTCATCATCATATTGACTAACCTTTTAGTCAAATACATCGACTAACCTTTTAGTCATTTAATAAGGCATCAATATGATTATTTTCTCAAATAATCACATCTCTCAAACACATCCTATAGGTGTGACGTTTAGGGATCAGTTGATCACCGCCATCTGTATGACAATAACGTCAAACTTATCTAGCAAGCCAACCGTTATCGATAAACGTTAATCAACTTGTAACAACCCGAAAAGTACCCTATTTTTCTAGTGAAAATATTCTAAGGATACTTTTCAGCCTGTTTAAGTTTTAAAGTGGAATTAATTGTTTCAATTGAATTTTTGAAAGTCCGAGTTCGTATTTGGAATTTTTGAGAGATTCCATGAGAATCCCGTTTTTAAGTCAACTTTGACTTTCGTTGACTTTTTCCGACTCGCCTTGTAATTTTGAAGACCGAAATTTTATTTAAAAAAATAATATTTTTAATTTATTTTTATTAAGATTTATTTGGATTTATCATAATTTAATATAATTATTTTGAATTTAATCGGAATTAAAGAATAACTTTTACTGTTTAATCCCGAACGTCATTTAACTATTCCCGAGTCATCTTAAATCCCGAAACAAACCCGAAACTCGACTTTGGCATGAGTCACACGCCCATGTCATCTTTTTCCACTCACAATTAGATCTTTTGATTGTTTCGATTAAACTAATGCAAATATCTAAGATATTTATTACTTTATCGATCCGTCAACGGAAATTACGCAAATCGTTTACAAAACAGACCCGACTATCACCATTTCACACGGCACTCTCACCCTCTCTTAGAGCTAGATATTTGTCTTTCTTTTGATTACAATATCATAATATCTTGATATTTGATTTAATTAACTTAATATCTAATTAATTACCGTAATATAATTATTAAACTCGAGTCAATTCCGTAACAACAATTTAAAAACCCGACTCATTATTTCTTCTATATGTACACGGCTCACACTCCATCATTACTCACTAACAACCTTTTCATTTTACAATAAATCAAATTAAGATCTAATTAACACTTTCTTTAATCGTTCTTCATCGTTCTTGAGCGTTCTTCGTCGTTCTTCGTTGTTCTTGAGCAAAATCATCATAAAACCTTCATTTCTTATTCAAATCCGTCCTAGCTTATATTTCTAGAATCTCCTCTTCGCTCTCCATCTTCAAGTACGGTTTAATTTCAATTCCGACAAAATCGTTTTCAACACTTTAATTATGGAAAATCAAGTTTTAATTCTAATAATGTTTTTCTTGTCATTTCTTATAGGGGAAGATTTTGAAGACGAGTTTGGAGACTCGTATATTTTGGGTGAAGATTTGTAGACGGGTTTATACTTCTTATTTTTTTGGTGCTAATTGATTTTGCTAGCTAAGGTAACAATTCCGAGTTACTCGACGATTTTAATGTTACTTATCCATAGTTTCTTTTGTTTTAGTTCATATTATTGTTACTTATGATTTTTAGTAGTAACATGATAAGTAGTATGATTTATATGTTGTATGGAATTTTTAATATGTTAGTGTTCTTGACAGATTTGTATGATTTATTTATAACCATGATTTTTGTATGATTGATGGTTAAATTGGTTGTTAAAAATGGATGTTGTTAATTAAAAACATGTTAGAATTAATTTGGAATTGTGGTTGTTTGAACCGTGGAGAATGGCCGGAAAAACCAGCCTAAACCGGCCGGTTCAGGCCTGGTTCAGGCCGGTTCAGGCCGGTCCAGCCAGGTCTGGATTTGGTCCGGGTATGGTCCTTGGGTCTTGTGTCGATATTTGATTGTTTGGTTGTTGTTTTGACGGGTTTTAAATATGTTAAGCATGCGGGAAAATATTAAGAAACGGTTTTAGAATTTTAATCAAAACAGCCCAAACCAGGCCCGTGGGCCCAGTCTAGGTCCGGTTTGGTCTCGGCCCAAATCAGCCCGTGGGTCCCTCTTTGGGACTTGTGACGGTTTTTGAGTTATCGTCATTTTTATCGTGTTTTGTAATATTTAGCAAGTGGGGAATATTAATACGTAAAATATTTAATTAAAAAGGTTTGTCATAAAATTATTATTTCTCACATGTTAGAAATTATAAGACGAGATCGTAGTTTAATTGGATATCATTTAAGTCAAGCGGGAGTTTACGTAAGATTTAATAAATCACATGTTAGAAGTTTTAATAAAATAACATGTAATGAATATGTTGATTTTATGTCTATGTGATAAAGACTCTGTTTCTAGCCGGTTTGACCAAACGGGTTTGGTCAAACTAAGATCTAGTCAGCTCCGTTTTGACTAATGACCCGTCGCGGGACTCGGGTCGGGGATTTGTCTTCAAGTAAGGTTTTATTTAATTATTGAATTAGCCTTAGTAGATATGAGGCGATAGGATATTTGAATATGATTTATATGGAATTAGTCACATGATAGGATGTTTTTCCCGTGACTGTTGATTATATGATATGTGTCGTGTTGACTAGACATGGGGAAAAGGGCGGGTCAGCCCGGCCCGGCCCGGCCCGACCCGGCCATCTGGCTATTATGACCCGGCCCGGCCCGGCCCGTTGCCAGACCCGTTCCAGCCCGCCCCTCCCCCCTGGCCGGGCCCGGGTCCATGATTATTAGCCCGGCCCGCTCCCCAGCCCGCTCCCCAGCCCGCCCTCCTGGCCGGCCCGGCCCGGCCCGTCCTTGGCCCGCCCCACCCAAATATAGCTGTTGGAGTAACGGCTATTTTTTCTTATTTTTTTAATTTTTTTTTTGTTTTTTCCCTACTTAATTTCCTATAAATACCCCCTAATTCTAACACTACTCCTCACACTTTCTCACTTCTCTATCTATTCTATTCTACATTTTTACATATATCAATTTTCAAGTTTTTATAATAGTTACAATATAATTTTAATACTTACTATTATATAAAAATATAAAAATTATAATTATATAAAAAATGGAAGAGGGAAGAGATTATACTCCGGAAGAATTTGAAGCCATGTTTGCGTCTCAAGAGGGTAATAAAATTTTTTTTCAATTAGTGTTATTATTATATTTCAATTTCGATTTTTAATTAGTGTTATTATTTATTTTACTACAATTTTTTTTGATTCACAATTTCACATATCTAATTATATTATTTTAATTTATTGTAGGTTCTAACCGTAATGAAGAAGTTGAACAAGGAGAAAAAGAAGAAGAAGCGGGTGGAAGTAAACCATCAGGAAAAGTGTCCTATGTATGGAAATATTACGAGAAAGTGCCCGTCCCAAATAAACCAAGGCATTTTCGTTGTGTATGCACGGTTTGCCGTGACATAAAAAAGATTATGAAATCTGATGCTTGGTCCATTGGAACCGGGTTTGGAAGTATGAGTCGGCACTTGAGGAACGACCATGGTATCACCGCAAGTGGTGTTGGTAGCCAAACTCAAACTCAACTAAGCGGTTTCATGAGTGAACAAGCCGGCGGAGGTAAGCCTTTCTTTTATTCCCAAAAAAAATATGATTGATCATATGGCCACTTTTGTTAATCTTGAAGAGTTGCCTTTTACTTATGGTGAAAGTGTAAATTTGGAAAATTTTAATAGGCTTGCTTTACAACCGTCTTATTCTCATGTTAACCGTCACACTTTGAAAGATCGTACTATGGAACAATATAAAGAACAAAAAAAAGAATTGATTGCATATTTTGCTAATTTTGATGGTAGAGTAGCATTAACTAGTGACACATGGACTTGAAAACAAAATAATCCATTTATGTGTGTTACCGTCCATTGGATTGATAATGATTTTTTTCTACAAAAACGTATTATTGCTTTTGATATCATGGAAGAAAAACACACCGGTTATAACATTTATTTGCGTCTTAAGAAAACGTTAGATAAATTTAATTTGACTAAAAAGTTTTTCTCCATCTCTTTTGACAATGCATCGGCTAATACTAAATGTATTGATTATGTTCTTTAAATGGATGATTTATTGCTAAATGGTGATCTTGTGCATGTTAGGTGTTGTGCCCATATTATTAATTTGTCGGCTCAAGAAGGACTTGCTTTTTTAGCACCACTTTTAGAACCCATTAAAACTTGTATTAATTGGACTAGAAATGCTAGATCGATGAAAACACAATGGAAAACATTATGTGATAAACATGGGTTACGAAATAAACAATGGGGTACCGATTGTGCCACTAGGTGGAACTCGACATATAAATTGATTAAACAAGCTTTAAGGTATAAAAATATTTTAACTGAGTTTTATAATAGTCACCAACGTGATGAAGATGCAATGATTGATAATAGTATGTGGACAATTGCCGCTAATGTTTGTAACTTATTAAAACCGTATTACAATGCCACCAACGTTTTTTCTCTTGTGTACGAGCCTAATGTGCATTTAGTTATACTTGAATGTTTAAAAATTGTTATTGCTTTTAAAACTGCTGAAAATGTTGAACCATGTTTAATACCAATTGTTGCTGATATGAAAACAAAATGGGTAAAATATTTTACTTCTTTTCCATATATATATGGCGTAGCTTCCTTATTAGATCCATGTGTTAAACAAATAGGTTTAACTAATAGTTTACTCTTTTATTATGAAATGCTTAATATTATCGACTTTGATGTTGAAATATATGTCAAAAAATGTATTGATGTTTTACGTGAATTATGTAAGATTTATGCTAAGGATAAGGGGGAGTCTTCTTCTAGTAGTTCCGTAACTACAAAAAGCGCTCGTTTCGACGACCAACTTCATTCTATTTTATTTCGGAGAACCCAATCCTCATCATCCTCCACTTCTACTCTCGCTACAAAAGAACTTGACGATTATTTAACGCATGGGGTTGATACTAATGATACGGATTTCAACATCCTTCTTTGGTGGAAAGCCCGTTCCATCCAATTCCCCTTACTATCAAAAATAGCTAGAGATGTGCTGGTTGTTCCCGCTTCTACGGTTGCGTCGGAATCCGCTTTTAGTGCAGGTGGAAGAGTTCTAGATGATAAAAGATCTCGTTTGGCTCCCCCAACCGTAAAGATGTGTGTGTGCAAAATAGATTGGGATCTAGCCAAGATAAGACGTCAAGGGGCAAAGGAGTTCGACCCATTAGAAGCCGACGAGATAGTGGCTACCGATGCATCATCCGGGAACTAAAGATACAACTCCAATCCATAAAAAGGTAAGTCGGGTAAGTAAAGAACTACGTCGGCTTTGATTCTTTCGAGATACGTAGGCACCTTAATAATTATAATTTTTTTACTTAATATCAAATTAAATTAATTGGGTATTATTTGAAAGAGTTATATTCATTTTGATCAAGCCCTTTTTAAAAAAAAATTAAAAACCCATTATGTCTTTTATATTTTGTCTCTTACATTGTGTTCTTTCTAGTATGTATTTTATAGTTTGTCTCTCCACGTCATGTAATATTTCAATTCGTAGTCATTTAATATGTAAGTCGTTTCTATTATGAAGGAAATGAGGAATGTATGTCATTTTAATTATGTAAGATTGTAAGTTACTAATTATTTAATTATCGTATTATGTAAGTCATGAGTATGTAAGGCGATTCTATTATGGAGGAATGTAAACCATTTTAATTATGTAAGCTACCAATTATCGTATTATTTTTTTTCTTTTCTCCACATTTAATTTCAAAAAAAAAAAAAAATCGAACTACTCTACTGGCCCGGCCCGGCCCGGCCC
>JAIUZE010046459.1:0-84166 GCA_022085475.1 Heliosperma pusillum
CATTAACTAGTGACACATGGACTTCAAAACAAAATAATCCATTTATGTGTGTTACCGTCCATTGGATTGATAATGATTTTTTTCTACAAAAACGTATTATTGCTTTTGATATCATGGAAGAAAAACACACCGGGTATAACATTTATTTGCGTCTTAAGAAAACGTTAGATAAATTTAATTTGACTAAAAAGCTTTTCTCCATCTCTTTTGACAATGCATCGGCTAATACTAAATGTATTGATTATGTTCTTCAAATGGATGATTTATTGCTAAATGGTGATCTTGTGCATGTTAGGTGTTGTGCCCATATTATTAATTTGTCGGCTCAAGAAGGACTTGCTTTTTTAGCACCACTTTTAGAACCCATTAAAACTTGTATTAATTGGACTAGAAATGCTAGATCGATGAAAACAAAATGGAAAACATTATGTGATAAACATGGGTTACGAAATAAACAATGGGGTACCGATTGTGCCACTAGGTGGAACTCGACATATAAATTGATTAAACAAGCTTTAAGGTATAAAAATATTTTAACTGAGTTTTATAATAGTCACCAACGTGATGAAGATGCAATGATTGATAATAGTATGTGGACAATTGCCGCTAATGTTTGTAACTTATTAAAACCGTATTACAATGCCACCAACGTTTTTTCTCTTGTGTACGAGCCTAATGTGCATTTAGTTATACTTGAATGTTTAAAAATTGTTATTGCTTTTAAAACTGCTGAAAATGTTGAACCATGTTTAATACCAATTGTTGCTGATATGAAAACAAAATGGGTAAAATATTTTACTTCTTTTCCATATATATATGGCGTAGCTTCCTTATTAGATCCATGTGTTAAACAAATAGGTTTAACTAATAGTTTACTCTTTTATTATGAAATGCTTAATATTAACGACTTTGATGTTGAAATATATGTCCAAAAATGTATTGATGTTTTACGTGAATTATGTAAGATTTATGCTAAGGATAAGGGGGAGTCTTCTTCTAGTAGTTCCGTAACTACAAAAAGCGCTCGTTTCGACGACCAACTTCATTCTATTTTATTTCGGAGAACCCAATCCTCATCGTCCTCCACTTCTACTCTCGCTACAAAAGAACTTGACGATTATTTAACGCATGGGGTTGATACTAATGATACGGATTTCAACATCCTTCTTTGGTGGAAAGCCCGTTCCATCCAATTCCCCTTACTATCAAAAATAGCTAGAGATGTGCTTGTTGTTCCCGCTTCTACGGTTGCGTCGGAATCCGCTTTTAGTGCAGGTGGAAGAGTTCTAGATGATAAAAGATCTCGTTTGGCTCCCCCAACCGTAAAGATGTGTGTGTGCAAAAGAGATTGGGATCTAGCCAAGATAAGACGTCAAGGGGCAAAGGAGTTCGACCCATTAGAAGCCGACGAGATAGTGGCTACCGATGCATCATCCGGGAACTAAAGATACACCTCCAATCCATAAAAAGGTAAGTCGGGTAAGTAAAGAACTACGTCGGCTTTGATTCTTTCGAGATACGTAGGCACCTTAATAATTATAATTTTTTTACTTAATATCAAATTAAATTAATTTGGTATTATTTGAAAGAGTTATATTCATTTTGATCAAGCCCTTTTTAAAAAAAAATTAAAAACCCATTATGTCTTTTATATTTTGTCTCTTACATTGTGTTCTTTATAGTATGTATTTTATAGTTTGTCTCTCCACGTCATGTAATATTTCAATTCGTAGTCATTTAATATGTAAGTCGTTTCTATTATGAAGGAAATGAGGAATGTATGCCATTTTAATTATGTAAGATTGTAAGTTACTAATTATTTAATTATCGTATTATGTAAGTCATGAGTATGTAAGGCGATTCTATTATGGAGGAATGTAAACCATTTTAATTATGTAAGCTACCAATTATCGTATTATTTTTTTTCTTTTCTCCACATTTAAGTTCAAAAAAAAAAAAAAAATCGAACTACTCTACTGGCCCGGCCCGGCCCGGCCCTGAATAAACCCGCCCACCCCAACCCCACGGGCCAGGCCCGGGTCAACACTCAAAGAGCCCGGCCCGGCCCGGCTCAGCCCGCCCTCCCCAACGGGCCTGGCCCGGGTCAGACCAGGTGAACCCGGCCCGCCACTGGGTCAGCCCGGCCCGGCCCGAACCCGGCCCGGTACCATGACTACTTCCTCCATTCAACTCCACTTTACCAAATATTTTTTTCACGTTTGTCGAGACGTGTTTTACGCGGTAAATATCGTTAGCTACGTGTTTGCAAAAATTATAGAAATTGGATATTAATAATGTACTCGTAAAGACGAATCAAAGAAGATCACACATGAATATATTGTCACTCTTATTTCTTGTCTCCCATCCCAGTGTATTCCTATATCAGCAGTTACTCTCTCCTCTCAGTGAATTGTTGTCTTTTCTATATTAATTTTTTTCTATAAATAATTTAATTACTCAATAAAATTATAAAGGATAACAATTGATTGTGATAGAGGGATTACACAGCCCCTTTAAGTTCAGTTCAGCTCCTATAAATTCAGTTACTCTCTCCCATCCCTGTTCTTTTGGACTTAAACTCAGCCCCTTTAAGTTCAGTTCAGCTCCTATAAGTTCAGTTCAGCTTCTATAAGTTCAGTTCAGTTCAGTTCAGCTCTTATAAGTTCAGTTCAGCTCCTATAAGTTCAGTTCAGCTCCTATAAGTTCAGTTCAGTTCAGCTCCTATAAGTTCAGTTCAGTTCAGTTAAGCTCTTATAAGTTCAGTTCAGAAAAATTCAATTCTTACAAATTAAGTTCAGAAAAGTTATACGGAATATATTATTTATGAAAACCGATATAAAAACATTTGACATTAATTAGTGGAATGACATTTGGTCAATTGAAAAAAAGGTGGGTGTTAAAAAATATGCCCCGAATGTCACAAAAGTATCAAATGTCTATTATTGTTTTATACATTCACACTCCATAATTTTATAAGGATGCATACTCTTGGAATACCTATTATACAACATGACGTGAATATTCAAGGAACAGTAGATTTGGGCATGTTTGATGATAAGCGGAAAAAAAACCATGTTAAAGGTACGAAACAAGATAGTAAAAAACATTTGGCGAGACAATAGATTCGTTGTTACGAGTGATAGTGAAGATAAAGAAGAAAGTGATGAGGAAGATGATGATATGGAAATAGATGGTTAGAAAACGATGTAATATGTGATTTATTTATTTTATCGTAATGTAAACGTAGTAATCTATTTGAACAAACCAATGTACATAAATCGGAATTATGTTATTATCTTACCTTATGTTTTAGAGTATACTTTTTTTTATGACAGTCCTTTCCAAAAGATAAAGATACAGATAAAGATGATGTCAACGTAGTAATCTATTTGAACAAACCAATGTATATAAATTGGAATTATGTTATTATCTTACCTTATGTAATAAAGTTCAGTTTAGTAAATTTTAGATTCTATAAATTCTATTTAATTAAGTAAAATTAAGTTCAGAAAAGTTCAGATCCTATAAGTTTAGTTCAGTTCAGTTCAGCTCCTATAAGTTCTGTTCAGCTCTTATAAGTTCAGTTCAGTTCAGCTCTTATAAGTTCAGTTCAGTTCAGCTCCTATAAGTTCAGTTCAGCTCTTATAAGTTCAGTTCAATTCAGTTCAGCTCCAATAAGTTCAGTTCAGCTCCTATAAGTTCAGTTCAGCTCCTATAAGTTCAGTTCAGTTCAGTTCAGCTCCTATTCAGCCCAAAAGAACAGGGCCTAAGGGAGTGTTTGGTTGAGGGGTTTGGAATGAATTGGAATGGATTTGGGCAAATTTAGTGTTTGGTTGGCTTGTTTTGGGATGGAATTAGATACTTGATGGATTCTAACTCCATTCCAACCCCCTAGAATTACATATCTAAGTTTCACCCCAAGTTTCTAACTCAATTCCCTTCTAGTACAAAAAATAAACCTACCAAACAAGTTTAGATTGTTATGGGAATCTCAATCAATCCCCCTATGGTATGAGATTCTAATCCATTCCACCCGCTTGAACCAAACGACATTTGGTTACGAACGGGAACTTACAAAGTTTAAAAAATGTCATATCACATGATTTTTGAATTCATGTGAATTAGATAATATTGTTTAGTTACATATTTACATATGGGCATTCTCACTTATCTAGAAAGAACTAGGTAAGCAATTTCCTCCATTAGGAAGAAATTGTAATTTATGGGATTATGGGAAGTTCCAATTCATATGAATTGGGGTGGTAATCAAACAACCTACTTATTTTGCAATTCACCCCAAACAACCCCTAAGTCTAGCTTAATAAGACTAAAACGGGCTAATACATCAAAATCACCTCAACCGCCTAGAAAATACATAAAAGTTTTGTCTTAAAACGGATAATGTCCATCTTAAATGAGAATTTTTGTACGAGTTATGATTTACGGGTATTTATTTCTCGGATTATGGAGGGGGCGAAAACATGGATGTGGAGACGATTCAAAAATTTGGGTAAAGAGGTAAAGATGACTGAATCGGTATAATGACCAATGAGTCAGTGATGTATCCAAGTTTTGATGGTGAAAAATTCAATTTTACCCATAAATATATCTTTCTTAGGCTCAATTACTCAATGTATAACCGATTACGAATGGATCTAATTTCTCCGATTACAAGCCTTACAATTATCAAGTACTTCGTACTCTGTATGTTTGAGAATTTAGAATTGCAATTAAACTTCGTAATTGAGACTTCAAGCGTTTGAGAACTGTTAAGATTTAGAATTGAACTCTCAAATTCATATTATATACAAGAGTCATTTCACAAATTTGAGGAGTGTTAACAATATTTGAAGGATATCATAATATCCACGGTTAACTATTTGTCTATTTGCCCAATGCAATACGCAACTAAAATAACAATTACAAATTGATACGGTCATTTAAGAAACAGGTAGGAGTAGTAGGAATGAATAATTTGGAAATATCACCTCGCTTCCCTCGGGGGTGTTGCACTTCAAGTTGAGGAGTCATCTACAACGTTTTATATCATCACAAATTCTCGTTTGAAACAGGGTGGTCCATCGCAAACTTATATCAGATCAAGTCTCTTTATATAGAGTACTAGATTTCATGCCCGTGCGATGCACGGATCTACGCTAGTGTCATTTTCATAATTTTCCTATAACAATTAACTTGTAAAAATAAACTTTTGAAATTTTAAGACTATAATACAATATACTCCGTAATTTTTAAGAAAATAATATTGATATATTGATTCAACTTCTATTTTAAACATATTTTGCTAACCTTGCCAGGAATCAAGTTATATTTGATCTATATGAATCGAAAAATGATTCAAATTACCTAAGAATTATGCTCTCTAAGACAATACTTAAGAGAATCAAAATATTTTGGGTTGATCACCCTACCTTATGGTAATTGTCTGATATGGGGCAATTCTACTATTTATAGGTATTAGTATCTCCACCACACTTACATTATTTTTCAAGGTGAGATATATAACATACTAATAATTACACCACGTATGTGCAAATAATATGAGATTTTATACTATAATGATAACATTTTTTTTTACTACAAATCTTATAATTAGATTATTTTCATAGTTAATACAAAATTTTAAGAGCTCTCTAAAACAATATTTGAGAGACTTAAAACGATTTTGGATTAATATCCAAGTCCAAGGACGACTCTTATGTATAATCGCATGATCACTCCAACTTATGATATTTCTCCGATGTGGGAAAATTCCTCTATTTTTACATAGTATATTCACCACATTTACATTATTTTTCAATGTGGGACAAATAACATATTTAGTTGTACACCATTAAAATTACTATTTATGATACTTTCTTAAATTTTTATTTATGATATTTTCTTAAATTAATTTTGATAATCTAAATTTCATTAAGACGGGAATAATTATACAAATTTTTAAGAGTTATGTATGATAATACTTAAGAGACTCAAAAGATTTTGAATGAATATCTAACTTTGAAAGATGACTCATTTTCACAATATTTTTTTTTTGTGAAATGAAATGTAGAAGGTTTTATATAAAAATTATAAACACCATTGGAATATATATATTTTTAATAATGTAAATTTCACTATTGTGACGATCATAATACAAATTTTTAGAACTCTTTAACACAATACTTAAGAGACTTAAAAAATTGTGGGTTTTATACCTACGTTCAAGGATGACTACTATTTATAATCATAGAATCACCATGTGTTATAGTAATTTTTTGATATGGGACAATTTACTATTTATATGTAATATATTCACCATACATACATAATTCTTCAATGTGCGTGGGACTAATATCTTCACCATCTTATATATATCTAATATTTGTTTCTTAATTGTTACTAAACTATTATATTAATATTAGAATATTAAAAAAATATTTTAAAAGGTCACTTATTATATTTTAAAAGTATTTTATTAACAATATAAAAAAGATGATCATATTTATGATCCCTCCACCTTATGATAGTTTTTCAATGTGGGACAATTTTACTATTTGTACATAGTATATATTCACCAGTCACCTTACCTACATTGTTATTCAAATAACACATTAAATAATTTATCATCAAAATTATTATTTATGAAACTTTTCTAAATTAATTTTTAATGATGTAAATTTAACTATAGTTTAGATTATAATACAAACTTTTAAGAGCTCTTTAAGACAATATGTAAGAGGCTCAAAAGATTTTGGTTGAAACTTTATTTCCAAATATGATTCTTATTTGTAATCATAAGATCACCCACCTTATGATAATTGTCTGATGTGAGATAATTCTACTATTTATAAGTAATATATTCACCAGACCTACATTATTTTTCAATGTGGGACAAATAATATACTAAAAATTACACCAAGTATGTGCAAATAAATAGTATGTATGAGTTTCTATACTTTCGAGGTTTTTTTACCACGAATGTAACTATATTATTTTCATAATTTTTGTTACGATACTTAAACTATTTTATTAATACTTTTCTAAATTAATTATTGCTGATGTAAATTTAACAATTGTGGAGATAATACTACACAAACTTTTAAGAGATCTCTAAGACAATAATTAAGATACTTAAAAGATTTTACTTTGATATATAAGATCAAAGGATGATTCCTATATATAATTATAGGAGATTTTACTTTGATATTTAAGGTCAAAGGATGATTCCTATATATAATTATAGGATCACCCACCTTATCTTAATTTACGATGTGAGACAATTTTACTACATCACATCTACAAACTTTTAAGAGATCTCTAAGATAATTTTTAAGAGATTCAAAAAAAAATTGGGTTAATACCTAAGGTTTAAGGACGACACCTATTTATAATCATAAGATTAGCCACTTTATGTTATTTTTCCGATGTGGGATAATTCAATTTATATGTAATATGTTTACCACATCTACATTATTTTTCAATGTGAGAAAATTAATATATTAAGTAGTACACCATCTTTTTCTTTAAAATATATATTTTCTAAATTAATTTTTTATGATGGTGTATTATTTAATTTATGAAACTTTCCTAAATTAATTTTTTATAATGTAAATTTCACAATTGTAAAGATAATAATACAAACTTGTAAGAGATTTATAAGACAATACTTAAGAGACTCAAAAGATTTTGGTTGGATACATAAGTTCCAATTATGACTGCTATTTATAATCATAGGATCATCATATCTTAAGGTAAATTTTCAATGTGGGACAATTCTGCTTTTTATATGTATTATATTCACCACACCTACGTTATTTTTCAATGTGGGACAAATAACATGCTAAGTACTAC
The DNA here is from genome assembly GCA_022085475.1 of Heliosperma pusillum. Classification (NCBI taxonomy): domain Eukaryota; kingdom Viridiplantae; phylum Streptophyta; class Magnoliopsida; order Caryophyllales; family Caryophyllaceae; genus Heliosperma; species Heliosperma pusillum. Next base: position 7,852 of record JAIUZE010046459.1, read on the forward strand.
ATCATATTTTTCTATAAATTAATTATTTATTGAATACTACTAAACCATTATACTAATATTAGAATAATAAAAAATATTTTAAAAGTTATTTATTTAATTTTCATATACTTAGGTCATAGTTATATGATCTTATAAATGATATGGTAGTAAAAAAAATACAAAATTTATACTCTAATGAAAGCATTTTTATTTAAGAATCCAAATATATAAGTTTCGAAATATTTTGCATTATATTTTTTTTGTCAGATTGATAATCAATTTTTTTTACGTAAATAATAGTTGTGATATTAGAAATATTACATAATATCTTTTTCGTAACCTTGGAAAATCTTAAAGTATATTTTCCAAAAATTGAAAAAGATGATGTTGACCAATAGAATTGCTCAAAAAAAGCCTCTTTTATATATATATATATATATTGATTATTTGGCTCGTTATATGCCCGTCACAAACGACTTGTGTAGAAAAGATAAGCGTAAGAATCATAAACGACTTGTGTTTTTCTACTCATGTGAGTATTATTTGACCCGTCATATGTCCGTCACAAATGAGAATTTGTGTCACTTTTATTAGAAGAAAAAAAAAACTAAAACATGTGTTCATTTAGATTTTTAGCGATTTAAGTTTATTTGCATTTTAAATTTTGTCAAATACAAATTTTAGAATAAGAGAGAGTCAGACCGTAAGACGGTTATTCTGTAAAAAAAATCATCCATTTATTATAATGATTTTTATACGTTTTACATTCTGAAACCATCTTGCACTCCAACTGTATTGATTATTTTTACTAGCAAACTACTCCCCCCGTCCCAATAAATAGTTATCTATTTAACTTTTTTGTGAGAGGGTTTTTGAAACAAAGATAACTATTGATTGAGACGGAGGGAGTAATGGACTTACGAAATTGTTCTAATAGACTCCTTATTAGTTGTTGTTTTTTTTTAAGGAAAATGACTTAATTTTAGTTACATGTACCGTTTTAATTTATTAAATGTGTATTTTTGAGACAAAAGATGAACTTGGTATGTGGTTGATCTAACTTAATATAGATATTAGGTTCAATTTTTTTTTTCTTTTAGGTACAATTTTTGGGATTGCAAAAATGTTGAAATTCATACAATAGAGTTTAATTACCCTTAATTCTACTTAACTCAAATTCAGACTAAACTAGGTGACGTAACCTAAGAAAGAAAACGTGCAATTAATAATAAAACTAATGCAACTATGAAACATGAGTACTAGTCATTAGTCAAGTAGTCATTAACAGTGGGAAGTGGTTGACAAATAAACTCCGTGATAAATATTATTTCCTGTAGAAATATACGAGGAAAGATTTTCCACGAGTTGTATTTAGTCTTGTCACAGATTTGGGTCAAAATATTTTACTAAATGATGTGGTTGGATTATTTTGAATGCTCAAGTTATATGATGACCCAAAATAACCATCACTTTGAACATAAACAAGTTTTGGTGATGTAAAGAAACTTGTCAAATACAATAAACCCAACTTCAACAAAATCAAGTCGTGTTTGGCATTATCTACAAGATTTACATAGTCAAAGAATAATACTAATAAAAAAACTTCGAAGAAATTATGTCGTCCAAAACCTGTTTGCGATGCCTAGTTCATCAACTAATCTAGGTACATAACTTCAGTATCGCCATTTGCATATATATGATGTAAAAATAAAATAATCTAATGTGAGTATGATGACACACCTCGATATCACCAGCTGACCTTATCGATCTTAGAATCTATCTACTAGTGTGGGTTGTGCTTGTTGAGCTACTATGCCACAAGGATGACCTAAAAGATTCATGGCTAAGGGGTAATGGCCTTTCAGGTAACTTAGGTATATCAATGTCTCCTTCCAACATTTTGAGGGCTTGAGCTATTGTAGGTCTTAAAGCCACCATGACATGAGCACAAAGAATACCAACATGTACAAATCTCTCCATTATTCCCTTTGGACCTTCCTCCCTAATCGATTCATCGAAAACCGCCTCCACATTTCCCGATTTTACCAAATCCCATGCCAAATCGGTGATTAGAGGTGTCGAGGAACTAGATGTGTCTAATACCTTCTTCCCGGACATAGTTTCTAAAATTACAATTCCAAAGCTATAGACATCACTTTTCTCGGTCAATTGTCCATATAAAGCATACTCTGGTGCCAAGTACCCGTACGTGCCAGCGACTCTGGTCGTAAGATGAGATTGCCCTTCAGTGCTTTGTCTGGCTAGTCCGAAATCCGCCACCATAGCCTTCATATCCGAGTCTAACAAAATGTTTGTTGTCTTTATATCGCGGTGATAAATGGCCGGTTTGACACCATAATGCAAATATGCAAGCCCTTTTGCAACATCAAGAATGACATTCTTCCTTTGTGGCCAACTTAATTTCAACTTAGAGTCATACAAATGATCACTAAGGCTTCCATTACGCATGTAATCATACACTAGGTAACGTCTCTTGCCTCTTACGAAATCGCTTGCCACACAACATCCTCTTAAAGGAAGAAGATTTCTATGTCGGATTCTGCTAATAATCTCTACCTCATTACAAAACTCTTCATCTCTTACAACATCTAAATCCTCTGTAATTTGTTTTACCGCGTAAGTAACCCCATTTTCGAATGTCCCCTTATATACAACACCATTTCCACCTCTAGCTATAAACTTTTTAGTTGAAAACCCGTCTGTTGCGCGTTCAATCTCGGTCTCAAGGTACCATCTTGTACCGGCAATAGGCGAGACTTGACCTCTTACACTCATAATAAACTTGTCATGTAACTCCTTTTCCTTTTTTCGTCTAACCCAACTCAGATACAAAATTATCAAGCCAACAACAACCAAAACAACGAAGAACGGGACAAAAAACCCGAATACAAACTTAAATATTTTCCCTTTGCCTAAATTCCCTTGAGAGTCATCACCATAATGATAACTTGCAGCCAAAGGTAACCCTAGAATACAAGCTGACCTAGGGTCATCTGGCCCAAACTCATTAACAATCCCAGCTACATAAATTATTGTAAAATAAAAACATTTTGTTGAATTTGGTGCTAAACTTACTAATTGAGAATCAACCTTCATTCCTGCATCAAGGCATGAGCTACATTGGGATAGTCCCATATCACCCTTACAAGACGAGTCCAACAACGTCGTTGGACCGACTTTTTCATCCCAATCTTGGGTGGTTCTAATCCCTGCACAACTTGTGGGTTGGTTTAGCAACTCACTAGAGGAATTCAAACAAGAAGGGATTAAGGGGAAATCAATAGACATAGAAGTGAGTGTATGTTGAAAAAGTGATAAACAAGAGTAGGCTAATTGAGGTGTAGGAAGGTAGAACGAAGTTAGATGTGTTTTTAAGGTATTTAGCAAGGCCTAGACCTAGTAAGCTCCTAATAGTCTCACAACATGTCTTGGAATCGGTGTCGTCGCGACATTGTTGGGTGTCCCATGGGAAGGTTTGGACATAGGTGAAGTCTATAGGACATGATAATGATGATGAGGAGTTGTTGATGGTGGTGGCTTTGGCTAAGGATGTTAATAGTAATAATAATAAGATGATGAATGAAAGGAGAAAAAGCATGAAATGTTTTGGCATTGTGAGATCGAGTTAATAGTAAGTAGTGTACAATTTGGTTGTTTCAATGGTTTTATAAACATGATAATATTATATTAAGTATAAGTGTGTATTAATCAAAATAGGTTGGCTAGCTAAAGTTGAAGTCAAAGAACAAAGTGCCCGCCTTTCGTACGTGAGAGCTGCCTTTGGAAGTAGGAGTATTATTATTGTTAAGACAATAAGACATCGCCACTTTTAGTACATGATGATGATGATGACTTGTATTCTATCCTGTATTTAAATAGTGACACAATCACTTTTTAGCCATGGTTTTGGTCATATTATAACATGTTGGTCTCCCATGTGAGGGGATCATGTATGTCTTATTCTTTCTCCATTTCAATAAATTATATTTTTACTGTCCCGGTTAATTATTATCCTTTCATTTTGGCACAAAAAGTAAGAAAAGAGTAGGTGACCCTGTGTGATTATATTTCGTGGATGACAAGTGGACAATTATCCCATTGGGGAGTCAAATTTCTCATTGGAAAACCTTCCTAATATAGAATGGACAACAATTGACTGAGACACCTAAAAAAAATATGACAAAATTTGACCACGATGGAAGGAGTATATATTTGATTAAACTATAATTCACATATATTCAACCAATATATAGAATTGATTAAAATGAATGTAGTATAAATTTTGATTTCACAAAAATATATTGTAAATTAAGCTACCTTAACCAGTGAGCCAACCCGGTTCAATCACTTGCTGGATTGGGCAACCCTGACTAACAAGCCGTGACTGGGTCACGTGAGACAGTGGGTTGAGCTGGTTGAAGGCGGGTCCACAGCCGGCCCTTAGATCAAATTGTTCATGGATTAGACCATAAATTTGACTATATTTTTGTTGTTGTAAATTTACACCTACATAGGTATTTTTTCATACTTATAGATTATGGATGTTTGTTCAAATGAACGCACTTATGTCTCGGGTGAGAATCAAAATCTTCAACTTTATAGTTGGAGTAAGAGAGTTTTTATCACTTGAGCTTCATATTTATAATTGTAGTATTTTTTTTTTCTTTTACAGATTACACCAATAAATTTAATACGAGAAAATAAAAATAAAAAAGTTCATTGAATTACAAGGCCCGGTACAAAACTTCATGGTTGAACTACCTTTTTTTTTTTTTCAAATGAGCGTACTATATATATATGTCACAAGTAAGCTAAGAATCGAACCCTCCAATTTCATGGTTAGAGTAAAATAACTCTTACCACTTGAGCTAACTCTTGTTCTTAACTTTAAAGGTACCGGTAAAGAACCAAAAAATATTTATAAATTTCGCAAGTCTCACTTATTAATACCATTATAATTAGCGTGATATGGATCAAGAAATATATTCACCACACTAATTGACATTGATAGAGTCAAATTGTGTAGGGTCCATAGGTTAATTTTGTAATAATGAACATGATTAATTAATATCGGATTTTAATTAGTGTTTTATGTAATATGTCGGTTTGCACTTTTGGTTGTAATACTCGGTCTCTTAGCTTTCTAACGGTAGGTCGCACGCCTCAAACGACCAAGAAACGAGAGAGATATGACTCTCGCAAAAAGGTGCTTCAAGGCTGGAAACCGCAGGCTGCGGCCCCTACCGCATGCTGCGGTTTTGGTCTGTTTCAACGGACTAAAATTGGCTTTGTTCTATTGTTTTGAAGGCTCTATTTTGTGTGAACTTGAAGGGTATAAATACCCAACATTTAACAATCATTTAGGGTACCTCCTTATCACCAAATTAAATCACCCAAGAAACCTCCTAAAAATCCTTGATAGATTATTTCTAGTTTTTAGTCTTTTTCTTAAGAAAACTTGAAGCTTTCCTCATTTAATGGAAAGCAAACCATCCTTTTGGTGTAATTCCACTAGAAAGGTTCAATCTTTCCTTTGTTTTGTAAGAATTCAACCATTTATCTATATTATTAGTAGCATTACTTCGTTCTTATTTCATTGTTGAAAGTTTAAACATTTAGGTTGGTAATCTTTATGTTCGTTCATTCTTCTTATGCTAGTGTTGTGTAAATGACTTGGTTTATACAACATGTTGTAGCAATCTCGTATTTTGCATTAAACGGTTTAGTTTTTGCATTGTGTGAGTAAGTAATGCTTGATATTCCTCACTAATTGGCTTAGATTAGTGTTAGGGTACTAGTATAGATCCCGCGCAAATGCGCGGTTTTTTAAATTAAAATATTACAGACATAACTCCAATTGAAATTTATTTATATAATTTACTATTATTAATGTTTTGTATTAACAGGTAGAAAAGAGAAGATTCAACATTTTTACTTCTAACAAGATTGTCGGTTTTACTGAAATATTGTTAACTTTATTTGAAAAAAAATATTGTTGTTGTACCATTATATCCACTAAAAACATAATATAAATATGAAATTGTGACATTGGTAATACAAAGTTAGTATACACAAAATATTTTTAAAAAAAAACAACCAAAACTTAAATGTTCAGGTATTATAGAGCAGAGATAGATATTAACTTTGAATGTAAGAAAAAATATATATAATTTGAAAGTTTTTTTTGTTATTGATGTCAAAATATCTATGAATACTATTAACTTGCAGTACATAAGTTCATATCAAAAGACAGAATAGTAGAATTATTAAGAAAACGTTTGCTAAAAAAGTGTTCGTGGTCATTACATTTGGATAAAAAAATAATAACAGTAAAATATTTCAATCGCATAATACGTATAATTTAATTTATGTAACAAAATCAGAATATCCTATAAATATGTCTATAAAAATTGAAAAAATATCATACCATCTTTTTAAATAAAAAAATAGAGTTATTTATTGTTTGGAATAGTAGACCTAGTTGTAAATATGATATAAAGAAGTCTATTTATAGAATAAATCATTTAGGCAGGAAACTTTTAGTAAGCTCTTAATCTTTTAGTATAAGGGGGATTCCTAATCTTGATTTCATGCTTTGTAGGCTATTAAAGTCTTTACCTTATTCTCTAAGTGTTGGCTTAGATAATAGATGACTTGGTAGGGAAGATGATGATGTATTGGCTTAGATACTAGTCACTAATTGTGGGATTAAGGGTGCAATTAGGCTAATAATTTAGGGGTTGATACTTCTTGCATAAACTTAAGGTCATTGTTCCTTGAATAGTGGAGTTGCACCAATTTGTCTCATTTATTGATAATCCTTTGCACATGTTGTCAAGCTAGTAAAGTTTGCATCTTTTTATAATTTCATGTCACTTCTCAACTCAAATCTCTCTTGTTTCATGTTAAACTTCGTTTACCATTGTTAAATACCCATTGTGTGTTAATATTTTAATTTGTGTTTTTAATCGCGTCATTAGACTATTAGTTAGTGATTAGTCTTTAGTGTAGTCTTTCTTAGCTTTATCTTTGCCTTTTCTTGGGTTCGAGTCTTACTTTCGCTTTACTACCTTAATTAGAATCTAGTCTAGTGTTTGTTAGTTATTTATAAATTATTAATTTGGTATGTTATTTATAAATTTTACGACGGCTAGAAAAGACATGTCAGACATCCTCTACTCCTCTAGTTTAGTAACTGAGTAGTGACTACATAGAATGTTTCAAATTCATTTAACTCTTACAGCTACCTCCTCAAATAAGAAATTGAATTTTAGATTAAGATAAACAACGGGGACGGTAGCAACATGTTTTTATTAAAGTACGGAGCATCAAATATGGATCATTAACTTATAACTATTTCATTTTTAATGCACTAAGCAAGTTCTACGTAAGTTCTAAGATTATTCTAATCTTAATTACGAGCACTATCATCTTGATTAAGATGGGTGGTTAAACTTTAATGACACACAATTCTCACTTAGATGGATATATTCGTTTTATCCTTAAGAGTTTAAATGAGTTAAATAGTATGGGTAAGACAAAAAGAAAACTTTTAGGGACTAGCAAAACAATTGTTCTATCTAGTCAAGTTGAATACTACTTGACCATTTTATTCTAAAGACGGATATACCTGTCGTAAGAGAGACCAATTGTTGGTAATGATATATTTACCCTCGAGGCTACATTAGGCATGACTTTTTGTAAGACAGCAAGTGATCATGTTGAAGAGAATGTTTGTGCTGCTGCGGTCTTTCTTAGCGGTCTCTCTTGTTGTTTTTCATAAAGTAGCGTTTCATTGGCCTTCAAGGCCATCTATGAAATTCAGGGGGCCGTCAATGATATTTAAATTTGGGGCCTTCGTTTGCGTAGTATTAGATCGATAGTATGTCACGGAGGTGTTAACGAGCCGAGTCGAGCCGAGTTTGAGCTTGACCTTAAATCAAAATTCGAGCTTGAGTCGATTTCGAGCTTATCCGAACTAAAAAAAAATATGCTCGTTGTCAAGCTTGCGAGCTTTAACGCGAGCTCGAGCTTAAATCAAGCATATATATAATTGTTATTTTCTTTTTTCTTCTTCCGATATTTTCAATAATAAGGCTAGAAGGTTATATGTAAAAATATTTGTCAAATAAGTGAGGCATTTGATATGCGTGATACAAATATATAAAAATGATAAAATATTTTTATATAAAATACTAGTATAGATCCCGTGCGATGCACGGCTTTTTAGATTGTGATGTACTTCTATAGAGAAATTAATTGATATTTAGTAATTAAACTTTAAATTATATGTTAGAGTCTATAGTTATGAACGTGTACTATTAGTTATTAAGAGATAGGAAAATGTGAATCTAACATTTTTTTGGGAGAATATATTTTTCTACAAATATTACAAATATGAATTATAATTAGGCTAATATTTTTATAAAATAACCAAAAGTTTAAGCCAAATACTTGAGAATAACCAAACATGTTAGAAAAATTTCTGTAGGTGAAAGTGATTTGAGCGTGCAAATTTATAGTTGCACCTATTTTTGTAGTAAATAGAGGATGGCAATCCACTAAATCTTATATAAGAATATAATTTGGCTATTTTTAAAAAATTAGATTGATTGTGCTAAGATCATATACAATAATAAAAACAAATAAATAATACAAACCAATATTGATACTAAAGGTTATTCTCTCTATAGGGCTACATAGTAGTACGCAATAGGCCCAATTTCTATAGATTGCATTATTTAGAATGATTAATTATTGGAGGCCCAATCCTAGCTAATGAAAATTGAGCGGGAAAACTTTGAGCTTGTGTGACACCCTCAAATTTGCGGAAAGAAAAAAAATAATTTAAATAATTAAAAGATGAGAATACGTTTCTAATAGGTTCACTTTAGTGAAAATCGGTACATTTTAAAACTGGAACCTACTATTAAATATATTCATCATAAGAAGGTGTCTTAAATAAACAGGTTCATAACAAATACTGAAATAATATTATACAATAAAAAGTATCTGAAACGGGAGACATTTCTCCCGTATAAATAAAGAAATAAAAGAGTGTATAATAATATACAATCCTAAGAACCGAATATAGGTCCAAGGTAAATACTTCGCTCGCTAGCTCGTCAATGTACCCAAAGTATGCATCACAAACCTGCCAACCGCATTAAATATAAACACGGAAGTCACAGTCAGTGGGGAGTAACTCCGAGTTCTCCCAGCCACGAAATGTCGAGTTTAATAAAACATGAATAACATAAAAGCAATGTATATGGAAAATACAAAACCTTAACATATATGATATGCTTTTCATGTTATGAAACAATTAACTAACATATAACCTATCATATGTATCATGTGAAACCGTGATCCATAAACTATACACAAGAGGTAGGGAAGCTGGTATGCTAGCTCAGAGGTTACCATGTAACATGGCCATGATACACTCAAACCCTAATCAACACTGTAATCATGTGAATCAGTTAACAATCGGTAATCCAAACTCTATCAATCTTAGCCGGCTTGCATCTCACCTTCTAAAACTCATAGAATCATCAAACATGAAAGACCAATACTTCTACAAACAGGCATAAGTTCCTAGTACGGCCAATAGTCATCTGTAACTCGAGTCTATACCACAAGGTAGGAAAACATCCTAGCCCTAGACTGATCAGACCTAGCGACAACAGCTAACCCATTCCCTGTCCCATTACATAACCGTACATGAGAAACTCTGATAGGCGACCCCCTAAGCAGAGATGGCTAGTACTTAAGCTGGCTCCCTTCCCAAAGCGGAACTCTTAGGATGCCATGCCCCCGGCTTGGTATCAAAAGGCCCAAGCCAGTGACACAAAATCTATCAAGCGGTGAACATATACTCGTTAAAGTTGGTAAGGCCTATCAATGTCATGGTCCAAGATACTCATTTAGAATTAGAATGGTCAAGACGCCATATGCTCATATTCTCTATGGGTACTTAGTCAACACGACACCAACCATATAATAATACAGTCACGGGAAAAACATCCTATCATGTGACTAATTGCATATCAATAATAATCAAATATCATATCGCCTAATATCTACTAAGGCTAATTCATAATTAAATACAACCTCACTTGAAGACAAATCCCCGACCCGAGTCCCGCGACGGGTCATCAGTCAAATCGGGCTGACTAGATCTTAGTTTGACCAAACCCGTTGGATCAAACCGGCTAGAAACAGAGTCTTTATCACATAGACATAAAATCAACATATTCATTACATGTTATTTTAATAAAACTTCTAACATGTGAATTATTAAATCTTACGTAAACCCCCGCTTGACTTAAAGGATATTAACTTAAACTACGATCTCGTCTTATAATTTCTAACATGTGAGAAATAATAATTAAATGAAAAACCTTTTTATTAAATATTTTACTTATTAATATTTCTCGCTTGCTAATTATTACAAAACGCGATAAAATGACGATAACTCAAAAACCGTCACAAGTCCCAAAGTGGGACCCACGGGCTGACTTTTGGGCCGAACCCAACATGGGCCTGAATGGGCCCACGGGCCTGTTTGGGCTATTTTGGCAGATTTTCTAACTTTTACTAAACCCGTTTCCTAATATTTCCCGCATGCTTTAACATAATTAAAACCCGTCAAAACAACAACCAAACAATCAAACATCGACACAACCCAAAGACCAAAACCCGGACCCACCATGAACCAGCCCAGACCGGCCTGGACCGGGCCTGAACCGGCCTGGTTTGGGTCCGGTTCTCAGCCCCTAAACAGCCCCCCCTAAACCGGTTCCAACAACAACAATTCCCAATAAATTCTAACATGTTTTTAATTAACAAACACCCATTTTAACAACCAATTTAACCATCAATCATACAAAAATCATTATTATGAAAAATCATCCAAATTCATCAAAAACAACCAACATGTTATAAATTCATAAAACACAATAATAACCACTACTTAACATGTTACTAACTAAAAATCCTTAAATCCTAATAACATGAACCAAAACAAAAGATGAACCAAAAATAAAAAAAACAAAAGATATGTAACATATATTCGTCGAGTAACTCGGAATCGTTACCTTAGCTAGAAAAATCAATTAGCACCAAAATAAGAAGTATAAACTAAGAAACCCGTCTACTAATCTTCACCCAAAATATACGAGTCTCCAAACTCGTCTTCAAAATCTTCCCCTATAAGAAAAGACAAGAAAAACATCATTAGTACTTAAACTTGATTTTTCCATAATTAAATGTTGAAAACGATTTTGACGGAATTTAAAATAAACCGTACTAGAAGATGGAGAGCGAAGAGGAGATTCTAGAATTATAAGTTAGGACGGATTTAATTAAGAAATGAAATGAAGGTTTTATGAAGGTTTTGCTCAAGAACGACGAAGAACGGATGAAGAACGCGAAGAACGCTCACGAACGATTAAAGAAAGTGATATTTAGATCTTAATTTGATTTGTTGTAAAATGAAAAGTTGTTAGTGAGTAAAGAGTGGAGTGGAGCCGTGTAATTATAGGCAAAAATGGATGTCGGGTTTTGAAATTGTTGTTACGTAATTGACTCGCGATTAATAATTATTTTACGGTAATTGATTAAATATAATTAGCGATTAAGTTAATTACACCAAATATCTAGATATTATGATATTGTAATCAAAAGTAATGAAAATATCAAGGCCTATTAGAGAGCAAAGGAGTCGTGTGGTATGGTGACTGTCGGATCAGTTTGTAAACGATTTGCGTAATTTTCGTTAACTGATCGATAAAGTTAATAAATATCTAGATATTTTGATTAGTTTAATCAAAATAATTAAAATATCTAATTGTGAGTGGAAAAAGATGACATGGGCGGGTGACATCATGCCAAAGTCGAGTTTCGATTTTGTTTCGGGATTTGCGATGAGTCGGGAATAGTTAAATGATTCCCGGGTTTAAACCGTAAAACCTTATTATAAATTCCGAATAAATTCAAAATAATTTTATTAAATTATCATAAATTCTAATAAATCTAAATAAAATAAATCAAAAATATTATTTTTTTAAATAAAATTTCGGTCTTCAAACTTATAAGGCGAGTCGGGAAAAAGTCAACGAAAGTCAAAGTTGACTTAAAAGTCAAGAAAAGTCAAAGATGACTTAAAAGTCAAGAAAAGTTTATGACGACTTAAAAGTCAAGAAAAGTCAATGACGACTTTAAAAAGTCAAGAAAAGTCAAAGACGACTTAAAAGTCAAGAAAAGTCAAAGATGACTAAAAACGGTCTTTTCATGAAATCTCTCAAAAATTCCAAATACGAACTCGGAATTTCGAAATACGACTTGGAACAAAAATTTCTATTTTAAAAACCTTAAGTCTGCTGAAAAGTGTTAGTAAATATTTTTACTAGAAAAATTTGGGTACTTTTCGGGTTGTTACACCCAGCCATATCACATCAAAACGCACATAGGCAACTAGAGAAACCTATATCATCATGCATATGTACATATCATGTGAAATATAAGTAGAACATATAATAATAACATTGCATATGCATATAAACCACCATTCATATCATTAACATGCGACATCGACTCGAGAAAGATTCTCCTTGGCAACCACATGGATCACCCTTGGCTTGCATCTCACCCTTAGTGACCATGTGCTTGAGAATGTTAGGGACTCGACATAAAAACCAAATATAGGCATCCAATTAATAAAGTATTCAATCCAACATGTGGTAAAATGTAAGCATACACACTCTCACGATAAATGACACACTACCATCTACACCATGCAAGATCAGACGACTCTAAACTGAATCCTCCATGTAGGACTACGATAAGGATATGGTCCTAGTCTAAATCTGGCTAGACTCTCGAGACAAGGCGTGTACCCGATTCGACATGTGGTTATGCGTGCACACATCCAAGACTCGGTCAACAATATATAGAATCCAAGTACCCCAAATACGGCAGTTACAGCTAACGGCAGAGGCGGAAGAGAAAGAGCGTACCAATCTCGGCAGTTACGGCCAACGAGAAAGGTTGTCTCAAAATCAAATAATCATACTCCGGCAGTGACGGCCAACGGAGATGAAAGATCAAGTAGTGTCAAGCGAGTATGCTACATGCAATGACACCACCTTGCAAGGATAAAACATTTGACGGTCGGGTCGACCAACGCATTGTGTTCGCCTCTTAACAACGTCGTCATATTCCCACTAAAACAAATGCTCAAGCAATAAGGTTGTACCCCCATTGCTCCGACTTCAAGTCTAACGAGTATAGGGGTGCAACCGGAAAATGGGAGCTCAATAACATCCAATAGGTAAGAATTAACCTATTACTCAAGGCATACAAGACTCATTTGACTAAGACATGTGTTTACGAAATATAATATGCGATATAATGATAAACATGTTAAACAGGGCCAAATCATCTTTCGAAACTGCTAATTAAACATATGACGGTAATATATATGTACATAAACTTGTGAAGGAATATAACATGATAGCTAGGTCGTCAAAATTAGCATTATATTATAAACAATCCACTTCCGTATGTTATATTCATTCAAAAGCTCAAAATAGTAAAACGGACGCCATTTGCTCATATAGACTCCGATTAAGGCAATTCAAAAGCCTAAACCGCATATTTTTCCAACGCTAACCCATATGTCAAAACTTAAGAAGCTTTTGGGGTCTTGGGGGTCCGTTCCAGATGGGACAAAATCAGTCTCGGCTGGTACGGGGCTTGTCCCGGCCGGTTCGGGCATTGGAAGAAGAAGAGGCTCGACCTGTGGTCTATCCCGGTTGGGATGAGGCTTGTCCCGGTCGGTACAACCGTTGTCCCGGTTGGGACGAGCATAGGGACCAGCATGGGATGACTTGTTTGAAGAGGGTTTCGTTCCTTAACTCGTTTCAACGATTTTATGCAAAAGGAGAAAGTAATTAAGCACCAATTTCAACATGTTTACACACATCCATTTCAAAGTAACCACAAAGATGAAATAGGAACATATAAACATGTAATTCAAGACAAGGTTAATAGTTTATCCAACATAACTTTCCCATAAGGCATCCAACAATATGAAATTGTCATAATCATTCATATTTGGTTACTAATTCAATATTTAAAACACATACAGATGTGATATAGAGTAACGCGTCAACATTACCTTGTTTGCTCTTCATTCGTCCAAGTCCTCTTCAATGTGAAAGTAATCTCTATCCGGATCTTCTAGATCTCCTCCTACAAAGGTAACACAAAAGATGACTAAAGTTTCATCTTTTGAGAAAGATGGAAAAACGAAATTGCACAAGGAGATACCTTTCCTTTCTTACAAGAATAGGAATGAGGAAAGGGGAAGATAACAAGAAGAATCAAAGAAATTGAGTGAGGAATGAAGGAATAATGCGAGGTTTAGTATTTGAGAGCTTGAAACTCAACAATGGGGGTGTAGGGTTTAGTTGAGAGGGATGTAGTTGTGGTTGTGTGCTGAAAAAATGAGTGAAAAAATAGAGATGTTGGGTTTAACTTTGGTGAGTGGAGAGAATCAACGGCCCATTATTCAACATAAGACTTAACCCACTTAATTTTTGGAGTAGAACCCGAATATGGGCTCGGAATTGATAAATTAGACACGGATTTAACCCAACTATGAAAATTCTAGCTTAAGACTAAAACTAAGACTAATTAATAACTCTGTAATTGATAAATTAGACACGGGTTTAACCCATAAGAAGTTGATGTCCTTAGCAGAAAAGAGAGAAATGAAGAGAGAAAGCTATAAATTCTAAACCTAAAAATTAACAAAATGACAGTGCTCAAACAAACATAAAATCGATTTTCACCATTGATTTCTGTAGCAAAAACTGCAATAAAACAGTCAAAAATTTCTGTAGTCACTCCAAATCATGGGAACGGTGATAAAGGTGGTAGGTTGAATGTCCCGTCGTCTCAAGACACTGGTAAAACGAAGTCTATCAATGTTATTTAGGGTATTCATGTCCTGAATCTTGAAGAAAACCCACCAGAGATTTCTGAAGGATGGATGTGACGTAAAGGTGGGAGGTCTGTGCCTGTCATGGAACCAATTGTTGAAGAGGATGATTCTGACATGCTTCAGTTTACTACAGAGGACAACCAAACTAATGTAGAATTCTGGAATAACTCTGTAATTTGTTACATTATGGGTGCAACTCCTTCTTGGGATATTGTAGAGAATTATGTTTATAGGGTTTGGGAAAATTTTGGGATTGATAGGGTTTCATTCGTAGATAATGGGGTGTTTATTTTTAGACTTACTAAGAATTCAGGAAAGGAAGCCGTATTGAAATCAAGTTACTATATGTTTGACAATAAACCTGTATTTCTCAAGCCTTGGAATATCGATGTGGATTTAGTTAAAGAGAAAATTGATATAGTTCATGTTTGGGTTAAGCTGTATGGTATACCCCTGAAATTTTGCAGGAAATGTTTACCTAAGATTGCATATTTAGTGGGCAGGTATGTTCAAATGGATGATGAAACTCATGATAAGGTTAGGTTGAGCTATGCCAGGGTTGTAACACCCGGAAATGTACCCTATTTTTATAGTGAAAATATTTTACGAATACTTTTCAGTGAAATATAGTTTTAATCGTAAAATTTAATTTTCCGAGTCGAATTTAGAATTTCCGAGTTCGTATTTGGAATTTCCGTGAGATTCCATGAGAATCCCGTCTTAAGGCGAGTTTGACTTTTATTGACTTTTTCCTCATACATTCTCATACTCCCTTAACCTATTTCTCATTCACACAAACACAAATTCAACCTTACTTCCTCCTTAAGCAAAACCAAAGAAACCCTTGCCTCCATAATCTTTCCGATCTTTGAATCATCGTATCTCCTTCGTTTCTTGTTGAAATTCTCGTAAGTTCGTCTTATTCTTCCCCTCTTACCTTCCTCTATCCGTATTGATAATAAAATTACCGTCTTTCTAGCTTTTCAAACTTTCCGTCTTTCTCAAGGTGAAGTAAATTCATCTTTTATGATCTATTTGTAGGTGGTGACCTCCAAGATCCCGACAAAGACTATTTTCTAATTGAAGAGGAGCTTGACGAGTAGTGAAGACGCTTAAAGGTAACGGTGAAGGGTTACTCGATATCATTTACGTGTTTTACGTAATTTCTAGGATAGAAACCGTATTTAGATTATGGTTAGTAAACTTATGACTTGTATTATTGTTGATGGATGTTGTTTATTGAGTATTCATATGAGAAGTGATGAATTAGAATGATAGTCGATAATTATTAAAAGTTGAACCTTGGTGAAATTGATGATTTTCGTGCATATGGACCCCAGCCGGTCGACCGGCAGCCGGTCAGACCACCCGCTGGGGCAGTGGGTGTATATTGTTGTTGTTACGTTGAATTTTAAGCATGAGTTAGGTCTCAGCCGGTCGACCGGCAGCCGGTCAGACCACCGGCTGAGACACCTTTCCTTTCCTTTTGATTTTCTCATATGCCTATTGGTCCCTACCGGGTAGCCGGCAGCCGGTCACCTTGACCAGCTGGGACATACTGATGTTTCATGTTGGTTTTCACATGAGGTTTGGCCTTAGACGGTAGACCGTCAGCCGGTCAGCCTGACCGGCTGGCACCTGCTGAATATTGTTTGAAATTCTTGTTGACGGTTTTCATTTATAATAATTCCGACCGTTCGTTTATCGTATAATTTTACGTAGTGACTTATAATATTAATGTTTTGAATATATGACATCTCATTCGCTTGTATCATATGTTTTGTGATGGTTTTTGGTATGTTCCACTTTGAGTCGGTTTTTACAAATGATTCGGTTTGAGCACTATTTTGTCTTTTGCTTTGTACTCTCATTCCCTTGGCGACCTCCACGTTCATAAGGCTGGAATGTCGGAACGAGGAGGTATCCTACTGCTTAAGTGCATGTGTTAGTGGGCATACGACGACGTTGTTGGGAGTTGAACGCTATGCGTTGATCGACCCGGCTGTCAAATGTTGTGTACTTGCGAGGTGGTGTTATTTGCATGTAGCGTACCGCTTGTTATGAGGCTTGAGCTGTTTTTCCGCCGCTTTCGTGAATTGATCTACCGAGAATGTGGGTACTCGGCGTCTATGATTGACCGAGTCTTGGATACGAAACGTGATCGCATCTCGAATCGGAAAATGTGATTCCGAGAATCTGGCCAGGTTTAGATTAGGAGCCTTATCGTTTCTACCAGGAGGAAATTAGTCTACATATACGAAATGTGATCGTGTATGCGTTCAGGGAAATGTGATCTCGTGGATGCCTTTTAATCATACTTGCCATGTACCACGGTGCTAGCTGCGTTTTCATTTACCGTGAGAGTTGTCGTCTTGTGTCGTTGTCTTTGAATGCGTGATTTCATGATTGATTATTCATGGTCATTGCATGACTTGGCATCGTCAATGTATTGGTACGTTTGAATGGATGATAATATGATGGATTTATTGTGATCATCGCATGACTTGGCATGGGTGTTTGTCGAGTCTCAATCTTATCAAACTTATACCGCTAACGGTGAGATGCAAGCCCTAGTGAGCGTATTCGGTTGCCTAAGAGTGTCTTCCCCGAGTCTTTGTATCACATGATGGATTCGGACTTGTAACTCTTGTGGTCTTATCATTATATATGGAACTGCCTATCTATCCTTATCGTATCTCACATGTATATCTATATATGCATGCTCTACTTTTGTATTTCCTTTTATGTACGTTTAATGTGATATGGCTGGGAGAACCCGGAGTTACTCCTCACTGATTGTGGCGTTCATGTTTTTCATGGATGAACAGGTTGCGTGCATGGATGGCTTTTTGCTTATGACTATTTTGGGTTCTGGTGTGAGCTAGCGGGCGTTGTCCCTGGAAGTTTCACCTTTAGACTATTTTAGCTAGTTTTGCTAAACACTTGTTCTTTGTTAACATTTTGAGAGACCCCGTCTCTTTGGTTTATTTCGTACTTAGTTTGTAATATTTTGACACTCCTCATATTATCTATCTTGCATGTATAAAAGTTTTTAAAATACCGTATTTCCGCATATTATTTCACATGCTTGTATGTTTTATATTTCCACATTCGCGAGGGTTGTCACAAGGGTATTGGTGGAGCTACCTATGGACCACAAACTCGCAGAAAATGTGAAATTTTTTTATGAAAATGGGAAGATGATTTCTGTCACTGTTGAATATGAATGGAGACGTGTCTCATGTTCTAGCTGTAATGGAATGGGACATGATGCCACACAGTGCATGAAGCCTACCATGAAGAAAAACACTGCTAAGAAACAGGTGCCTAAGATTAAACCTCAGCAAATTTGGGTACCTGTTCAGAAGCCTTCTAGTCCACTTGTTTCAGTGTTATCTCTTCCTATTATTACTCCAAAAATTTTTCCTCCTCGGGATAAATTTAGAACAACTCCTGCTAGCAGCCCAACCCCTGCCAAACAAATAATGAGGATCAATAGACAAGAAGGAATGGCTGGAATTAGGTTATCTGGCAAGTTTAGTCAATATACATTTCTGGATGCTCTTAACAAAACTAATAATTCTCAGGGGGAGGGAGTAGAGAGTGGAAAGGATCCTCCTCCAACCACTTTCAATGCATAGCATTGGATTGTGGAATGTAAGGGGTCTTAATGACCTGAATAAGCAGAAAGTGGTGAAATGGTTTATGCACAATAATAGGGTATGGTTATTTGATTTTCCTGAAACTAAACTAAAACCTGAGACGTTATTGAAAAGAAATACCTCTATTTGTGATGGTTGGAATGTCTCCACTAACTGCAATTGTCATAAAGGGGGGAGGATTTGGATTTTGTGGAAACCACATTGTTTTGATATTCAGTTTCTTTCATATAGTGCACAACATGTACACATGTTAGTGCAGTCTCAAACTGATGGAAAAAACTTCTTTCTTACAATGATCTATGATTTTAATGAGTATAGTTATGGAAATTTCTTAAGGAGACTGCTGCTGAATGTCATGCACCTTGCCTTTGGCGTGGGGATTTTAATGCTATTTTGTCTCATGTTGAGAGATTGGGTGGTAACACTTCTGATGCAGAGATGGAACACTTCCAGGAATGTGTGTACAATAGAGGAAACTCTTCCCCAAGGTGCATGTTTCAGCTTGATCTAAAGAAAGCATATGATTCCATAGAAAGGAAGTTTGAGGATTAGATGCTAGATCCTTTGAGATTTCCTGAAAAATTCAAATTGATGATAATGAAATGCATATCTACTTTTTCTTATACCCTAACTTAAATGAAGTTCATTTTGGTTTTTTTAAAGGGAGAATAGGGTTGAGACATGTGATCCAATTTCCCCACAGCTCTTCTGTATTTGTGTGGAATACCTGTCAAGAATCATGGAGTTTGCTATAAGGAAATGGTACTTCAGATTTCACCCAATGTGTAAGAGTTTGAAATGGACACATCTGTTATTTGCAGATGACTTATTAATGTTCATTATAGGGGATCTAAGGTCTATCATGTTGATTCTAAGGGCCCTTGCTACCTCTTCTGGTACTTCTGGGTTCAATGTCAATGGAGCTAAATCTGAGATGGTTTTTAATGGGGTTCCTGATCAACTAAAATGTGACATCACTCAAGTCTCATGTTTTCAGGAAGGGAAGCTGTCTTTTAAGTATCCGGGAGTTCCTATCCAACCTGGTAGGTTGACTAGATCATATTGTAATATCCTAATTGAGAAAATAGTTGCTAACCTTAGGGGAAGGGGGCAAGAAAACTCAGTTATGCAGGGAGGCTAGTTCTCATAAATTCTTGTGTTTAATACTATGCATAATTACTGGGCATCAAATTTTTTAATTCAAAAAGGGGTGATCAAGAGAGTTGAAGCTATTTGCAGGAACTACTTGTGGTGTGGAGGAACTGAATATGATAGATCTTCATTGTGAAAATCCATAGACCTTAATTAGACTCCTCTAATTAGTAGCTAAATTACTTTTTAATTTAGTATTTAATGATCTATGTAACATGCATGCAAATATAAAGACATTTATATAAAAGAAGAAATTTCCTCACATTGATATGGAAATAATATGGGCACAACAAGAACTCCTTCTTGTTGTTCTTGACCTAATAATATGGATGAACAAGAAATCTCCAAACTAGATGACCTCCTTCAAGTTGCACCAAGATGAACCCAAATAATCTACTCTTATTATTAACTAGATAATAAGCTAGATATTATACTACTAATATTAGAATATATTACTACTCTAGTAATACTTAGTAAATATTAGTATACGAGAGCTTTTAGAGAGAAGAAGGTTTTTTTTTGAGAGATGTATGAAATAAGCAAGAATGAACTAGTGATAAATTGAAGAACAATTGTTCTATTTGTAGTCAAGTGGGCCGGCCCCTATATCACCAAAAGAGTGATTTTTTCTTCTTATTTTATTGCCATGCAAAGTGGTGATGTGTTGTAGTGAATAAAATGATTTTAGGTTTACTATTCATGTCATAATCACATGTTGCTTGTGAGTATGAATAAGAGCAACCATCATCACCATCCACTACACTATAACCGGCCATGTGAAGGCTATTTTGATCCATTTTGATTTTTGATATTTGTCCCACAAATACTTATTAATCATATGCTTAATTATCTTGTATAATTAAGTGTTAATTTGATCATATAACAATTATATGACACAAATAAATGAATAATATGTACTTAACATTTTAAGTAATATTTTACCATTATATCAATATATAATGGGTCCCACAATGCTTAGTTAATTTATTTTACAACTCTTTGTAAATATAATTAACTAATTACCTCTATCTCAAAACCTCAACTAATTTAGTAATTTAACGATTAATTACTAAGTTAAATCTTATTTAATCGTATTAAAATAAGATATAAATTTATTAGTCAATTATCGCATAATTGAAAAATAAGTTTAATCGAATTTGAGTTCTTAACTCAATTTCTAACAATTAACTCTCGTACATATCGAATATATGTAATGTACTAATTAACTGTATCGTATACAAATAATTAGTTACTATTTGGATTTCATCCTTTAGGTGTGACCGAAAGGGATCAGTTGATCACCGCCGTCAAACGACAATAACGTCAAACTCTAGTCAGCCAACCGTTATTGATTTACGTTAATCAACTGACTAATCATATATATAGTCAATAAATATCCTAATTATATTCCTTAATAAGATTTATTATGTGGCGCACTATTTGTGGAGGACACCTACTCCAACAATCTCCCACTTGTCTGACACAAGTGTGCGTCACCAATTCTCTTTTCTCTTTATCACCTCTCCCACTCAACGCAAGGTGTCTTTCAGGTCGCACTTGCGATTGACAATATCTAGATTGGTTTTCTCGATAGGGAGGGTAACTGTCTGACCGGAAAATCTACCATAGATCTCTTTGCGAGCGTGGCCACGCATTTATAGTAGCTTCTCCTCGAGTGGCCTAAAGATGTTCGTACCCGACGTGGGTCGACAATTCCTGTTGATTCATCTACTCTGTATGATGCAGATCACCATGATCCAGAAGATGTCCATCGGCCTCCTTTTACGGCACGACCTAGAACATCAACCAAAACCAATCGGAAACTGCACCGACTCAGATAGACGGTCGCCAGTCAAAAGAATCGACTTATAGGAATAAGATAGAAGACCCTGCCACGACCAGGCATCAAATAATTGATTTAAGGGTCTCTACAATGTCACTGTCCGACAGAGTGTCATACAGTCTATCTATGTAAACGACCAGTCATCTCCATGACCCCATGGTGCTGAACCAACCATCGATCGACTTACAATCTAGTCATTTTGAGACGTCACCTCATTGAGTGACTAGGGACAAAATACTAAGTTCGTCCTATTCACTTGAATAGGGTCCAACAATCTATTCGGATAAACAAAGTATAAAAATTTAGTCAAACTAAATAAAAGAGTTTAAAATAAAACTCGAACAATGAATGCAATTATGAAATAATTAATACAACATTCAATTATTACATATTTTATAATCTAAAGGAATTCTGGTACACGTCTCAATCCCATTGTGACGACATGACCATCATGCTTTGCCTTTGACAAAGGCTTGGTTAAAGGATCAGCAATGTTGTCATCTGTCCCCACCTTACAAATGTCAATTTCCTTTCTGTCCACGTAATCTCTAATTACATGATATTTCCTAAGTACATGTCTAGACTTGTTACTAGACTTGGGCTCTTTTGCTTGAAAAATAGCCCCACTGTTATCACAATAAATTGTGATAGGATCTTTGGCAGTAGAGACTACTGTTAGTCCTTCCAAAAATTGTCGAATCCATACAGCTTCCTTTGCAGCTTCAGACGCTGCAAGGTACTCTGCTTCTTTTGTAGAATCCGCTGTAACGCTTTGCTTGAAACTCTTCCAGCAAACAGCTCCTCCATTCATCATATAAACGTAGCCGGATTGGGATTTCATATCATCCCTATCTGTTTGGAAACTGGCATCTGTGTAACCTTTTACACGTAACTCAGTCTCGCCTCCAAACACTAAGAACGAATCCTTGGTCCTTCTTAAGTTTTTAAGGATGTTCTTTACGGCTATCCAGTGACTCTCACCTGGATTTGCTTGGTAACGACTTGTCATGCTCAAAGCATATGCAACGTCGGGACGAGTGCACATCATAGCATACATGATTGATCCAACAGCTGATGCGTAAGGGGTCAATTTCATGCGTTGAATCTCCTCGGGTTTCGTAGGGCACTCTGATTTGCTCAAAGTGATCCCACTTCCCATTGGAAGAAAGCCTCTCTTAGAGTCTTTCATGTTGAACCGATCAAGAATCTTATCAATATAAGTTTCTTGACTTAATGCTAATATACTTTTAGATCTATCCCTATAGATCCGGATACCTAAGATGCGCTGGGCCTTTCCTAAGTCTTTCATTTGGAAATGTATTCCGAGCCACTCCTTTACAGAAGTTAGCATTGGAATATCATTCCCAATGAGTAGTATGTCATCTACATACAAGACTAGAAAAATTACTTTACTCCCACTAAACTTCATGTATAAACATGGTTCCTCGACGCTTCGAGTGAAACCATTTTGTTTAATTACATGATCGAAACGATGATTCCAACTCCTGGATGCTTGTTTAAGACCATAGATGGATCTCTTAAGCTTGCATACCTTCTTAGGGTTTGATGGATCCACAAAACCTTCAGGTTGTGTCATGTACACTTCCTCTTCTAGAATCCCATTCAAGAAGGCGGTTTTGACATCCATTTGCCAAATCTCATAATTATGAAATGCGGCACCGCTAAGATAATCCTTATGATCGAAGCATGGCACTGAGGCGAGGTTTCGTCAAGTGAAGACCATGAACTTGGGTGAAACCTTTGTCCACCAATCTAGCTTTGTAAACATCATTATGTTTATCTATGCCACTTTTGATCTTATAGATCCACTTACACTGAAGAGGTCTTACCTCCTTAGGTAAATCAACCAAGTCCCATACTTGATTGTCGTACATAGAATCCATTTCGGATTGCATGGCTCCTAGCCATAGCTTTGAGTCGGGACTAGAAATGGCTGCTTTGTAGGTAGTAGGTTCGTTACTTTCAAAAAGTAAACATTATAGTCATCACCTTCCTCTATAATACCAAGGTATCTATCAGGTTGATGACTAATTCTGCTTGACCTCCTAGGTTCCGAAGGAATAATGACCGTACCAGACGAAGAGGGAACGTTTTCCTCGTCGTCCTTTTCGGTTTGTGGCTCTTGGACTTCATCAAGTTCAAATTTTCTCCCACTCTGTCTTTTAGAAATAAAATCATTTTCTAAAAAGACTGCATCACGAGACACAAACACTTTGTCCTCGTGTTTATTGTAGAAGTAATAAGCACGTGATTCCTTTGGATATCCTACGAAAAGACATTTGTCAGATTTGGGTGCGAGTTTATCGTCAGACTTATTATTCTTAACAAAAGCCTCGCATCCCCAAATTCTCATAAACGACAAATAAGGGACTTTCCCTGTCCATATCTCATATGGAGTCTTGTTTGCCGCTTTATTCGGGCTTCGATTTAGTGAAAATATTGCAGATAAGATAGCAAAACACCAAAAATAATCAGGAAGCTCTGTCAGACTCATCATAGATCAAACCATATCTAATAAAGTTCAATTTCTCCTTTTGGACACACCATTTAATTGAGGTGTTCCAGGAGGAGTCCATTTTGACACTATAACACAATCTTTTAGGTGTGAATCAAATTCATTGTTCAAGTATTCACCACCACGATCGGATCATAGTGTTTTAATATTTTTATTCAATTGGTTTTCTACTTCATTTTGAAATTCTTTGAATTTTTCAAAAGCATCACTTTTATGCCTCATCAAGTAGACATATCCATATCTACTCAAGTTGTCGGTAAAAGTAATGAAGTAGTGATAACCACCTCTAGCTTGGATAGTCATTGGACCAGATACATCCGTATGTATAAGTCCTAATACTTCACTTGCTCGTGTCCCTTTTCCCGTAAAAGGAGCACGAATCATCTTGCCCAGAAGACAATATTCGCATACGCCATAAGATTCATAATCGAATGGTTTGAGTACTTTAGATGAAACAAGTCTCTTTATGCGTCGGTCGTTTACGTGCCCTAAACGACAATGCCAAAGGTATGATTGATTAGGTTCACCTGTTTTGAGCTTCTTGTTTTCTACATGATAGACCTCTTTTGCAATATCTAGAACATAAATACCTCCAAAATAAATGGCCTCGCCATAAACCATTTCATTAAAAGAAAAAGTACAACAATTGTTCTTAATACAAAATGAAAATCCTTCCATGTCTAACACGGAAATGGAGATAATGTTCTTGGTAAGAGTTGGTACATAATAGCAATTATTTAAATACAACTCTAAACCATTAGGCAAAAGAAGAACGTATGTGCCCACAGAAACTGCGGCTACCTTAGCTCCATTTCCCATGCGCAGGTCCACATCACCCTTGGCTAGTGCTTGCGCGTCCCTCAGCCCATGTACATAGTTACAAAGGTGAGAACCACAACCGGTAACAAATACCCAAGAAGATGTACTAGCAAAGTTAATATCTATCATATAGAGTGATGATAGAATTTTACCTGACGTTGTCACACAACCGTCCTTCTTGTCTTTCAAGTACTTGGGGCAATTGCGTTTCCAATGCCCTTTGCCATTACAATAATAGCAATCCGCCTCCGCGTGTTTGTTGACCTTGGGCTTGGACTTATAAAAGACCTTGCCCTTTCCCTTGCCGACTTTCTTGAAAAGAGTCTTACCCTTTCCCTTGTCCTTCCTCACCCCAAGGTTCATGTTCTTCATTTTCATGGAAAGAACATCCTTGGGTTCACTCCCACTAGCCTCCATGTCCCTCTCCGCTTGGATGAGGAGTGCATGGAGTTCATGGAAACTCTTGTCCATGCCATTCATGTTATAGTTCACCCTAAATTGGGTGAACTTAGGGGTGAGTGAATGAAGGATCTTACCCACCACCAATTGCTTCGGAATTTTGTACCCTAGACGCTCTAAGGTGTCTGCGTGCTCAACCATTTTGAGGACGTGTGGGCCAACTTTTTGGCCCCTTTGAAGCTTAGCGTCAAAGAATTTTGTAGCCGCCTCATATTGGAGAATTTGAGGGGCTTGCGAAAACATTGACGTGATCCTCGTGAATATCGCATATGCATCGAGTGATATCAATTGGAGTTTGAGTTTGGGTGAGATTGACCAAATCAAGACATTCTTGACGTCATTTGCAACCTTCAAATAAAGGTCATATTCGGCCCGAACCACCGCGGACGATCTAGGCGCGGGTTCGGTGGGGTGCTCTTCGACCAAGTAGCGAAGCACGTTATCGGATAACGCGGCGCTCTTGATCGTTGACTCCTATTCACAAAGTTACTTCCGTCATCCTTTTGGACACACTTGTCCATGACGGATCTCAACCATGAGTCCTTACCCAAGGTTGCGTTGTTTGATGATGTCGACATTATGCGAATATGGTAACTACAAGAAAAAGAGATATATAAACATTCATTGTTAATTTACTTGAAAAACATTTTAACAAGTTTAGCATTTATATAATGACCTCTCACTAAATTGTTTAAATGATTCCAAGACCCATCTTTAAATAAAAATAGTCATCGCATGCTACCTTTATCTAGAAATGGTAAGTCATTACTTGACTAATTCTACCATTTAGAACTCTTGGTTGACGGATTTCAACTAAATCCATCTCCTAGTCCCAAGATAACGCTTATCTCGTTGAGTCCAATCCAATTTTAGCTTGTGATCGTATCACCCTACTTACCCGAGGTAAAAAGGGACCCACGAGCGTGGTAGCCCTAATGAACACGGGATTCATAGGTGTTATTACTTGGTAAGGCTAATCTCAATTTTTAAACATGTGAGAGATCTTGTCAATTTAGTTATTAATTCCCTATAAGTGAACTAAGTCGGTGAATTGTGAATAACGTTGAATTGACAATAACGTAAAATAAAATGCATGTGTGACGATTTTGGCATGAGCGGAAATAAAGCAAGCAACCAAGCAACGATAAAATCCTAGTATGGCCACCTAGCTAATCAAATTAACTAGATAATTACAAATTCGGAAACCAACTCCTTGGTCCCTTGCCTCTTCACTTGGAACTCTTTCCAAAATGGCACCGTCTTGAGGGAGTCACCGGTCTTCATAAAAATAATTACAAATATACAAATATACAAATTCCTATTATACATTTATTCTATGAAATGAAATTATTAAATTATACAAACCGGCGATACGAGATCGCAATAAAATTACAACCAAACCGTTATTCCCTTACATTACGGGTAATAACGATTAAAAATTAACTAGGCCATACTAGGTACAAAATTTGCATAAATTATTAAATAAATGACATTCATTAATTCAACCATAAATATAATAAATTGCTGCAAAATTCATGCCAAAATCGCCCTAAACACATTCATGCTCATTGTAGCTCGATTTGTCGAGATTTATTGATTTTTAACCATTAAAAATCAATATCAACATTTAAATCTCATTTAAATTCAAACTAATTAACTAAACGGTTTTAGAACTCAAAATTAGTCCCTACTAATTTTGTTGGTCATTAATTAGATCGATTTGATTTCATTTGCTAAATATTACGGTTTAATCATAACAATTATGAAATAAAACCAATATAAAATATAAACATCATAAAACTTGAAACCAAAAATTTTTTACATTCTGGAACATGTCCAGGAACCCTAAAAATAAAAACATTTACTCAAAAAATTTAAATTAATTTTAAGAACAAATAACTTAATATTTAATGGTTTTATCAAATATAAAATCATTAAATATAGTAAAACAGTGAAACAAATTATGAAATTTCACTAAGAGTATCAACATCAGAATGTAAAATGTACCAAAATTTTCAAGACCAGAAATGGACGTTTCAATTTTATGAACATTATAATCTCATATTATCGACTTTTATCGTATAAATATCAATGAACATGCATTACATAAGTAAAAGTCAGAACATTTTACATACAATATGTAAGACATGCATGTGAGATCATATTAAAAGTTCATGGCCAGAATCAATATGCAACTATTTTTAGTTAACTTTTAACTCATAAAATGCATGTTAACTCGGTTTAAAAGCCAAAAATCAAAATAAATAGCAAATCAATCCCTATATTCACGAAATTTGACCAAAAACATTTTGAGATCAGTAGGTATACATGCACCAAAACGTTTTGTCAGAATCGTACTTTAACTTCAATTTTTGATTTATTAGTTATCTTATAACTTTAATAAAAAATGTCAAAAATGAACATGCATGCTATAAGCTAACTCTGATACCACGTGAAAGTCCATAGACCTTAATTAGACTCCTCTAATAAGTAGCTAAATTACTTGTTAATTTAGTATTTAATGATCTATGTATCATGCATGCAAATACAAAGACATTTATATAAAAGAAGAAATTTCCTCACATTGATATGGAAATAATATGGGCACAACAAGAACTCCTTCTTGTTGTTCTTGAGCTAATAATATGGATGAAAAAGAAATCTCCAAACTAGAAGACCTCCTTCAAGGTGCACCAAGATGAACCCAAATAATCTACTCTTATTATTAACTAGATAATAAGCTAGATATTATACTACTAATATTAGAATATATTACTACTCTAGTAATACTTAGTAAATATGAGTATATGAGAGCTTTTAGAGAGAAGAAGGTTTTTTTTTAGAGATGTATGAAATAAGCAAGAATGAACTAGTGATAAATTGAACAACAATTGTTCTATTTGTAGTCAAGAGGGCCGGCCCCTACATCACCAAAAAAGTGACTTTTTCTTCTTATTTTATTGCCATGCAAAGTGGTGATGTGTTGTAGTGAATAAAATGATTTTAGGTTTACTATTCATGTCATAATCACATGTTGCTTGTGAGTATGAATAAGAGCAACCATCATCACCATCCACTACACTATAACCGGCCATGTGAAGGCTATTTTGATCCATTTTGATTTTTGATATTTGTCCCACAAATACTTATTAATCATATGCTTAATTATCTTGTATAATTAAGTGTTAATTTGATCATATAACAATTATATGACACAAATAAATGAATAATATGTACTTAACATTTTAAGTAGTATTCTACCATTATATCAATATATAATGGGTCCCACACTGCTTAGTTAATTTATTTTACAACTCTTTGTAAATATAATTAACTAATTACCTCTATCTCAAAACCTCAACTAATTTAGTAATTTAACGATTAATTACTAAGTTAAATCTTATTTAATCGCATTAAAATAAGATATAAATTTATTAGTCAATTATCGCATAATTGAAAAATAAGTTTAATCGAATTTGAGTTCTTAACTCAATTTCTAACAATTAACTCTCGTACATAT
Source organism: Heliosperma pusillum (assembly GCA_022085475.1). Taxonomy (NCBI): domain Eukaryota; kingdom Viridiplantae; phylum Streptophyta; class Magnoliopsida; order Caryophyllales; family Caryophyllaceae; genus Heliosperma; species Heliosperma pusillum. The sequence goes on from JAIUZE010046459.1 coordinate 36,853, forward strand.
CAAATATATGTAATGTACTAATTAACTGTATCATATACAAATAATTAGTTACTATTTGGATTTCATCCTTTAGGTGTGACCGAAAGGGATTAGTTGATCACCGCCGTCATACGAGAATAACGTCAAACTCTAGTCAGTCAATCGTTATTGATTTACGTTAATCAACTGACTAATCATATATATAGTCAATAAATATCCTAATTATATTCCTTAATAAGATTTATTATGTGGCGCACTATTTCTGGAGGACACCTACTCCAACACATTGGTCTCTTGGCATAATGTATGCTGCATTAAAAAAGAGGGAGGTCTAGGAATAAAGAATGCTGGGGTGTGGAATAGCTAGTGTTGGAAAATTGGTTCACTGGTTGTATGAAAAGGCTGATAGATTATGGGCTCTATGGATAGATCATGTTTATTTGAAATGTGCAGATTGAAGTTCTTATCAACCATCTCTTGATTCCAACTGGAATTGGAGAAATATCTGTAAGGTGAAATAGAAGTTAGCTAGTGGATATCAGGGTGATCAGTGGGTTATATCACCTAGTGGTTACTCTGTGAGTGCTGGATATCAGTGGATACAGGGCACACACCCCCTGTCCACTGGTATAAGGATGTGTGGGACAATTGGATTGTCCCTAAACATGCTTTTGTTGGTTGGTTAATCCAGAAAGAGGCTCTGAATCATATTGGCCTCTGTCTGACTGCTAGATGTGTACTATGTGAATTGGGAGATGAAACACATGACCATCTATTTGGGCAGTGTGCTTATAGCATGCATATTGTAGCAGGAATTGAGCAGTGGCTTCAGCTGAGGTTTGCAGGTCCCTATATTTCATATTCGAAGTTGCAATGGAAAATCTGTAGGATGGCAAAGATGAATACATGGTATGTAATATGGTTTGAAAGGAACAAAAGAAGGTTGGAACATTGAATTAGAAGGCCTGAAAGGCTAATTGTAGACATCAAGAAGCAAGTGAGAACTCGTATTATGCAGAAGTTGGGCAATATTGGGCAACAGTTGGATATAATGTGGCTAGGAATGATTTGTAGTAATTGATGTACTAGCCTAAGTTTTTTCAAAACGTTGTAATAAGGATATAATGTAATGTTAGATTATTAACATAAAAGCTCACATGCTACCAAAAAAAAGACTAACTAATAATAATTAAATATTATTAAATTCTAATTACTAAAATTAAATGGCGGGTGTTACAATCAAGCTGAGTAAGATCTTGTATTTATATAACCAGATTAATATAATACGATAACTGCATTTATATAATACAATAACGACATTTCTATAATACAATAATTGAGTTTGTAACATACAATAATTTCATTTATCACGTACAGTAAGTGAATTATTATAATACAACAACTCGGTTTGGATGATACAATAATTAAGTTTGTATGATACAATAACTGAGTTTGTATATTAATACAATAACTGGATCACTATTATACAATAATTGCATTTATATAATACAATAACTACATTTATATAATACAATAACTTCATTTGAATTATACAATAACTCGGTCAAAGTATTACAATAACTGTTGTTAACAAATTAAAACAACAAACAAAAAGTAACTACAAAATACAATAACCGAGTTTGAATAATAGAATAACTCAGCTAAAGTAATACAATAACTGCTATTAACAGGTTATGTCCTAACACAACAAACAAGAAATAACTATAAAAGAATACAATAACTGAGTTTGAATAATACAATAATCCGATCACAGCATAATACAAATAATGTAACATATCTAACCACAAAAACCTAGAAATTATCAAAGATAAGTACAACGAACACTTTAAGTACAACGAATACAGAAGTACAAACGGATATACAAAAAATTAACGGAAATAAAATAGATATTAAATAAAACTCATATTGAAAACGCACAAGCAAATCTAGAAAAATAAAATAGTACTTACCTATAGTAAAATTGAAGAGAAATACAAAGATGAGGCAAAAGAACCAACGAAATCTCGTTAATTGATGACGAATTTGAGCAAGGATGATGAAGATTGAGTTTGTAGCCTGGAAATTGAATAAATTTGAACCAATTTGAATGAATTTAACCAACGAATTGGTGAAGGAGTTTGTAGGTTTTTTTTTTATTTGTTCTGATGTTTTAGAGGGAGGAGGAGGAGAGTGTGTGATTTTTGTAATAATGAGAGTGATTGAGGAAAAAAGTGAGTAAAATTTAATTTCAGCCACCGATCATTGATTAGATCAATGGTCCAGATTTAAAGTGGTAACTCACCAAAAAAGACCCAACTCATATGATCCTACTTCCACACACACACACACACACATATATATATATATATATATATATATATAATATATATATATATATATATATATATATATATATAAGTCTTTGAGTCCTAATTTGGGCCATTATATATGTGAGATTAAGGGATTGATTTGACTATAAAAAGGACACCCAAGTAAAATGAAATACATATGTAACTAGATATGACTAATTGCCTCTCTCATCCCTCTCTCTCTTCTCCTTATCATGGCCTCACTTCCCCATGTGCTCTCTCATTTACCTCTCACATGTAATCAGATTTTTCAAACAAAGAAAATCTGATTTCTTCACCCACTCATTCTCTCTCATTCTCTCTTTTCTCTTTTCTCTTTTCTCATTTCATCATCTTCATCATTAATTACGTTTCACTATTTGCATTGTCTTACAGTATTATGATTTTTGAACATTAATTTTGTATGTAATCTTTGATCTCTTAGTTGAAACTTTTTTATTTGTTATTTTTCATTTGTAATTTCTGGGTTTTTCGTGTGTTTTTTAATTCCCGCGTAAAGTATAAGAGGTTTCATAAAAAGCTTTGTAAATTTTCATTCGGACTCCGAGTAAGGCGAAACGAAAGCCTAAATTTATTATTTTTTCAAGCCCGTTACAATTGTTATATTTTCGTATACAACTGAAGTTTAAAAGTTATCATTTCTGCTTAGTTTTGCTCGAAAAGTCGGTTGAATTTTGTTTAAATTACTTGTTTAATTATTTTTAAACTTATCTACTTTTGTTAATTCTTAATTGCATTTTGTTTATGAAGATGGAGATTTTGATGATGAAAATTACGAGAAAGATGACCGTAAACTATAAATAAATATTGTGTAATTACATTTTAATTGGTGTAACTTTAAGTTTTAAAGACTGTAACTTTAACTAAATATGATGTGATTTTAACTAATATTTGTTGTAACTTCAGTTTTAAAGAATTTAAATTTCAGTTTTAAAGAGTGTGACTTTAATGTTTTGAGTGTGGAACTGTAACGAATAAGCTGTGTAACTGTAATGGACAAGATGTGTAACTGTAAAATTGATTTGAACTAATTGTTATATTATCATTATGTCCAATAAAATAGTCGTCTATTTTAAATATATTTTAATGTAACTTCAATGAACATGTTATGTAACTTTAATGAACAACAAGTATTACTGTAATGAACAAGTTGTGTAACTGTAATGAACAATGAGTGAGACTGTAATTAACAATGGGTGTTACTGTGATGAACAAGTTGTATAACTGTAAAGAATAATGAGTGTGACTGTAATGAAGAAGTTGTGTAACTGTAATGTAAAATCACTTGAGTTTGTTCTTTTTTTTTTTTAATGAAGTGTAACTTTAACAATTAGTGTAACTTCAAATCTGAATTGTGTAACTTTAATTAACGATAAGGGTAACTTCAAGTCAAATATGATGTAACATCAAATAAACGTCAATTTTTACTTTATATCTTCAATTATATAAGTAATTTCAAATATATGAGAATTAAATAATTAAATTTAAGTACATTTAGTGTAAGTTCAAATAAAACCAAGCAAACCTGAATGTTTAGAAAGGTTAGTGGTATATGAAAATACTGTTAGGTTCATATACCTACACAATTAACTCTTTAATTAGTTACAAGATCTAGTGACATGCAAATAAATAAAACAAAGTAGAGAAAGATTATGTTCCTCACATTGAGTGTTATACGGATATTAGGCACAAGTACAAGACACCTTCTTGTACTTGTTCTTGAGCTTAAGAATGTATGGATGAACTTCCTAGTTCCAAGTATATGAACTCTCCTTGTTGAGGCACCTTGACTATCCTTAATCTCTTGAATATTGCTATTACTAGAACAATAAAAAAGATGCCCTTAATATGAGTACTAGACACTTGAAGTTTCTACCTTAGAAACTCAAGTTCAAGTTCTAATCACAAGTTCTATGAAACTTCTAAAGTTTCTAAGTGTTTTGTGATTTCTAGTGAGATGTTATGTGTATTTGCTCATGAGATGAACTATTTCTGTTTAAGGGATTAATTAATCTGTATCGTTATACAATTAATTAATATTCTTGATTAGGGAATCGTCCTTTCGGTGTGACCTCAAGGGATCAACTGATCACCACCGTCATACGACAATAATGTCAAACTCTAGTAAGCCAATCATTACCGATTAATGTGGATCAGTTGACTATAATATTAATCATCCCTTTGTATTCTTGTTAATGAGATTTAATTAAGTGATCGCACTATTTTTTAGGACACTTACTCCAACAATCTCCCACTTGTTCGCAACAAGTGTGCGACACCAATTCTCTTGTCCTATTTGAATCTCCCACTCAATGCAAGGTGTCTTGCAGGTCGTACTTGCACGTGATCATATCTAGAGTGGTTTCCTCGATCTGGAGAGTAACTGTCTGACCGTAAAATCCAAATACGAACTCGGAAATTCTAAATTTGACACGGGAAATTTAATTCTAAACTAAAACTAAATTTCGCTGAAAAGTATCCGTATAATATTTTTAGTATAAAAATAGGGTACATTTGCGGGTGTTACAATCACCCCACCTTTTAAAAAGTTTCGTCCTCAAAACTTGATAGTAGAAAACAAAAGTATCAAGGACAAGAATCGGTTTTCAAAATTAATACGAAAACTCTTATAAGGGAAACATCAATGAAACGAGGTTCATCTCGAAAATGGTTTAAAGAAATTTTTCATAAGTGCGAAACTTACTTACGGATCTCAAGAGTGCCCGTCGAGAACGAGAACTCAAATTATCCAAATCAAATTAAAGTCGAAATAGTGAAATCGAAAATCAAAACAAGCGTTAATTAACAATAAGGGACATTTGTAAAACCGTAACATTTGTAAAAACCGACTCAAAGTGGGACATATCAAAAACCGTCACCAAGCAGGAGAATAGGGCATTATATAAACGTAAATATGATAAACATGAATCAATACATGATACATAAGCATTAGACCAAGTTTAAGAAGCATAATAAATAGGAAACATAGATCTTAACTCAAAACAACAAGTTTGGAAACTAACTAAAACAAGGGTCCACTTCAAACTGTCATAACTAGAGTTCTAAACATGCAAATGCAGAAATTGCAAGTGGAGGTGATATCTTATCCTCTTAAGGTTCCGACGGTAGGTCACAAGCCCAAAACAAGCAAGTAACGAAGGAGATATGATCATTTTACGAAAAGGGGTCAGTGCAGTGACTTGTATTTCACGCTCCTGAAACTGTCTGTTACGCAAGGGTATTTGGTCAGCCACTATTTCACGCTCGTGACATGAGTTTCACGACCGTGACTTGGGTCAAGACACCTCCATTTTGTTCTAAACTCAACCATCATCAACTATTATCATAAATCTTCAATTCTCATATCAATTCTCAACAAACAACAAGTATCATCATCAACACGAGTTCTATGAATACTAATCCTATTCCAAATACGATTACTAACATAGAAAACACATTAAAACACGTAAATGATATCGATTAACCCTTCACCGTTACCTTTATGCGTCTTTAAATGATTTCTAAGCCTTCCTCCACTAGATAGTAATCTTTGTCGGGGTCTAGAAAGTCTCCACTTAAACAAAGACGACAAAAGATGAATATATATCACCTTTGAGAAAGACGGATAAATTGAAAAGCGTGAAAGACGGTAATTTTATTACCAATACGGATAGAGGAATATGAGAGGGAAGGAATAAGACGAACTTACGTGAATTTGAGCGAGAAATGAAAGAGTTATGACGATTCTAAGACGGAACAAAATGGAAATTAAGCTTTTGGGGTTTTCTTAGTGAGGAATAAGGTGTTGAGTTGTGAGGAAGAATTAGGTTAGGGTTAGTATAAGTAGAGAGTGAGTGGAAAAAGTCAAGAAAAGTCAAAGACGCCTCAAGACGTGATTCACTTGAAATCTCGCGTAAAATCCAAATACGAACTCGGAAATTCTAAATTCGACACGGGATATTTAATTCTAAACTAAAACTAAATTTCGCTGAAAAGTATCCGTATAATATTTTTACTATAAAAATAGGGTACATTTGCGGGTGTTACAATCACCCCACCTTTTAAAAAGTTTCGTCCTCGAAACTTGAGAGTAGAAAACAAAATTAACAAGGACAAGAATCGGTTTTCAAAATTAATACGAAAACTCTTATAAGGGAAACATCTATTAAACGAGGTTCATCTCGAAAATGGTTTAAAATTTTTTTTCATAAGTGCGAAACTTACTTACGGATCTCAAGAGTGCCCGTAGAGAACGAGAACTCAAATTATCCAAATCAAATTAAAGTCGAAATAGTGAAATCGAAAATCAAAACAAGCGTTAGTAAGTGCAGAACTAGTCACCAGACGTCTCCAATAACAAGTCCAAACATCCAACCAAACGCAAAATCCAAGTATAAAAGCAAAAGAAATCTATTTTCTTCAAAAAGAGGGTACAAAATCCATCTTTAGACTTCTTTGAAAAGTTAAATTAGAAATACAATATGAAAATTGAAAGTTTCATCAAAGATAAAATAATATAACAGGACATTACACGTACATAGAGCGACTCGCACAATTCACACACAATTCAGGGTAACAAAATATATACAAAACACGCAAAAACGAAACAAATCGAACTCTTAGGGATAAGAAGATCACGATGAAGTCTGCAGGAAGATCTATAAGGATTCGACGTCAATAACTCTACTAAATAAACTAGTCTTCAAGAGAATGTAATTTACCTCAATTACACTTTAACCATCCTAAATCGCCAAACTCCATAAACATTATTTACAACAATCACAATCAAAGCAACAAACATAATTATCTAAGATCCAACTAGCTTCATCCCAGATCTCACGACAAGAAAAAATCCACAATCCATTATCGATTATAATAATCCTTTAATACTACATAACATCCTTAATTCGATCATTACTACGCTCGAAGCATCAAATATAAATAGTCACATTAGCAAACTATGGTGATTATAATCCTCAAGATAAATGAGTTCACTATTCTAACTCTATAATCCATAACAACCGATCATTCATTATCCAAAGCTTGCAACGAACATTTCTCAATCTCGAACTATGATTCCTAAAGAATAAAAGAGAATTACTAATTCCAAACCACAAATGGCTAATTACTTGGCAATCAGACCGCCATTCAAATCATATAGTTCATCTAAAACTCAATATGAATCAATTTTCATTTATGACAATACTCCTCAAACTTTTGGTACCGACTCAATTTCCCTAAAGCAAAGTCTCTTTTAGAATCCACCAATTAGAGACATCCAATTCCCAAATGGCATACCAAGCAACCGTTATAATACCCAACAACAACGAACTATTATTATGATCAACTCAATTCTCAAAATGACACTACAATACCAAGCTCCAAATCTAAAACCACTAAGAGAGGATACATTATCACTATTAGGATTCATCCTAGAGCTTAAGTCCTATTTCCCATGATGAATTATAACATGAAATTTGCTCAATCCAAGGACACATATTCTAGCTAAAGAATCCCAAATTACATCACGCTTATTCTCTGAGCCTTACAAACGGAATATCCAATCCACTAGAGAAAAGATGAAGGAGCAACGAGATAGAAAACGATAAGGAATCTCAAGGAGAACACGGGAATAAATAAGGCACGAGATTACAAGAGAGGGGCGTTGAAAATAACGAGGTTAAGGAAGAGACATAGCAGATAGTAGAGTTATGAAGATATTCGAGTAAGAAATAAGATGCGAGCATGCGATTTCTTAAAGATCAATCTTGACAAAAACATTCAAGAATGGAAAGGAAAAATGGATAATGGCACGAGTAAATGTTTAAGGTTTAAACCACAAAATTCTCCTTTCAAACTCAGGGCGATACTAAAACATCTTAATTATTCCTCTACAAAGGTCTCTTACAAGGGACCATCGTACCACGTACAATCATCAAAGTAAGGTACACCAAAATTCGACAAATCGACTACAACCCAATTCATCCATCCTTTCATATCACACGGATTCCCAAATGCGGAATTGCAACCTCAAGCATAGTAACATTCCTTTAGCTCAAATATTCAACACAACCTCAAAGGTTTCTTTAACTGAAGGACTAACAAATACTCCCTTAAACTCGGTCATTTTCAACTCATATAGCCCACGAGTTCATTACTAACAAAGTACAACATCAAGTCAAACATCATCATTAACGTCCCAAGGTATTTCCATCATAGCTCACATCATCGAATCTCGCTCATATCTATAATCCTCAAGTAATATGGTTCAACTTACAACGAAACCTTACTACTTCAAACGAATCTCCGATGCCATAAGATAAGATTATATCTTTAAATCCAAGAACTATAGCCAAATGCTTTTCCACCAAGCCTATACTCACAAACACACAATAGGAAACCAAAAGACGTCACTTAACCTCAAAAGTATTTCGCACCTCAAGATATCATTCAAAACTTCTTATTTACACCAATTAGACATATCATAAGCCTGGTCTTCAAAACAATACTAAACTTCTAAGTCCAAAAGGACTAACAAAATAATGATTAAGAAGTCATAGCCAAACTCATTTCGGACCTTTACACCATCGAAATCATGAACTATTTACACACAAGTCATGGCAAGCATTTATACATTAAAATCATTAAACATACCTTACCACACTTTCCTCAAGGATACCAACTCTCGCCACTAGGGGAGAACTTAAGTCTACACAATTTTTCTCGAATCCCAAATTCATTCTAATCAACACTAACGCTCCACCAAGTCTAAAATTCTTCTGACCAAGTACAATATGCCACAAACAAAAGGGTATGGTGTCCACAAAAGGTCACATAAGGAAGTTGATGGTACAATTTGATAAGGAGGAGGAAAGTAACAAGAGTAATTTCCAAGGGGAAAAGAAGTTAGATGATGAAGAAGCACTTAGATAGAAGGAAGAGAGCATGATACATTAAGGACGAGAGAAAACATCGATGAGGAAGAAATACACTTCAATTAGGCTTGTCAATCTTCAATCTTCGATAGAGGATACTTCTTCTAGGTAACACATGATCCTCCTCAACACAGTAGATACAAACAAACATAACATCACTCAACACAATCAACAAACAAGTTAGAACCTAACAAACATCAAGTACACCAAAGACTACCAAATTAGGTCCTTAAGTCTACCCATCTCTCATTTATTATTTCAAGGTCAAGTAATTTAAGTTTAGGGTTCAAGTGTGTGCGTCGAGAGCGTTAAAGCTCTGATACCAACTGTGACAACCCTCGCGAATGCGGAAGTAAAACATAACAAGCATGTGATTTAATTAGCGGAAAATACGATGTTTTTAAAACTTTTTACATGCAATAGAAAAATACGAGGAGTGTCAAATATTACAAACCAAAGTATGAAATACAACAAAGAGACGAAGTCTCTCAAAATGTTATCAATGTCAAAGTGATTAGCAAACTAGCTAAATAACGTCTAGAGGTGTTTCATCCAGGGACAACGCCTGCTAGCTCACACCCGAACCCAAAATACCACAAGCAAAAACCAATCCAATCAAGCAACTTGTTCATCCATGAAAAACATGAACGCCACAGTCAGTGGGGAGTAACTCTGGGTTCTCCCAGCCATATCACATTAAACGTACATAGAAGGAAATACAAAAGTAGAAGCATGCATATATAGATATACATGTGAAATACGATAAGAATAGATAGGCAAATCAATATATAATGATAAGAGCATAAGAGGTACAAGTCCGAATCCATCATGTTATACAAAGACTCGGGGAAGACACTCTTAGGCAACCGAATACGCTCACTAGGGCTTACATTTCACCGTTAGCGGTATAAGTTTGATAAGATTGAGACTCGACAAACAAACCATGCCAAGTCACCCAATGATCACGAATAATCAATCATGTAATCATCCATCCAAACATACCAATACATTGACGACCTCTCTGACGGTAAATGAAACGCACTAGCACCGTGTACATGGCAAGTATGATTAAAAGGCATCCACGAGATAAGCATTTCCCTGAACGCATACACGATTTAATTCATTTCGTATATGTGGACTAATTTTTTCCTGGTAGCACGATGATATAAATATCCGGTCCTAGTCTAAACCTGGCCAGACTCTCGGAATAAACCATTTTCCGATTCGACATGCGATGACGTTTCGCATCCAAGACTCGGTCAATCATTGACGCCGAGTACCCCAAATCGGCGACATTCACGACAGAGGCGGGAGGAAAGAGCATCAAGCTCAGACAAGGGTACGCACATGCAAATAAACACCACCTCGCAAGTACACAAAACATTTGACTGGCCGGGTTCGGGATCAACGCACAAGCGTTCGCCTCCAACAACGTCGTCGTATGCCACTAACACATGCAATTAAGTATAAGGATAAATCCCCGTTCCGACATTCCAGCCTCACGAACGTGGAGGTAGCCAAGGGAATGAGAGTACAAAGCACATAACAAAATAGTGCTCAAACCGTAACATTTGTAAAATCGACTCAAATTGGTACATACCAAAAACCGTCCCAAAACATGAGAATAGGGAGTTATATAAATTTAACTAAGATAAAAATGAATCAATACATGATACATAGGCATTTGAACAAGTTTATGAAGCATAATAAATAAGAAACATAGATCCCCTCTCCAAAACAACGTTGTTTGGACACCAACTAAAACAAGGGTCCACTTCAAACGGTCATAACTAGAGTTCTAGACATCTAAATGCATAAATTCCAAATTGAGGTGATAGTTTATCCTCTTACGGTTCCAACGGGATGTCACAAGCCCAAACGAAGCAAGTAACAAAGGAGATATGATCATTTTACGAAAAGGGGTCAGTGCAGGAAAACTGCAGTCGACTTGGGAAACTGGCAGCAAGAGACGCTGCCAGCACCCCACGACGTTGCCAGCGTCAATGGACGCTGCCAGCGTCCTGTCTCGGGCACAGGATCCTTCAATCTCGTCTTGCAATCCACATAAAACAATCATCATTTATCATCACAAACCATCAATTCTCATATCAACTATCAACTAACAACAACCAACATCAACAACATAATTCCTAAGATTACTAACCTTATTCTAAATACGATTTCTAACATAGAAAACACATAAAACACGTAAATGATATCGAGTAACCCTTCACCGTTACCTTTTCGCGTCTTTAATTGATTTCTAAACCTTCCTCTACTAGATAGTAATCTTTGTCGGGGTCTAGAAAGTCTCCACCTAAACAAAGACGACAAAAGATGAATATAATTCACCTTTGAGAAAGACGGATAAATTGAAAAGCGAGAAAGACGGTAATTTTATTACCAATACGGATAGAGAAAGATGATAGGGAAGGAATAAGACGAACCTTAGTGAATTTGAGCGAGTAACGAATGAGTAGCGATGATTTAGAGTTGGATCAAATATGGAGGCTAGGTTTTAGGGTTTCTTGTTGAGGAAGAAGAAGAAGATTGAATGAGGGTGTTAGGGTTGTGAGGGAGTATATGAAGGAGTAAGTGGAAAAAGTCAATAACGTCTTAAGACGTAATTTACTCAGAATCTCGCGTAAAGTTCGAATACGAACTCGGAAATTCTAAATTCGACACGGGAAATTTAATTCTAAACTAAAACTAAATTTCGCTGAAAAGTATCCGTATAATATTTTCAATATAAAAATAGGGTACATTTGCGGGTGTTACATTATGTGCTTGATGTGTATGACTCTTCTATTGTTTCTTCTATGCCTCAATCCTTACTGACGGATCCGTTGGAGGCACAGATTAGTGTTGATTCTCTTGCAGGTGAGCATACTAAAAGAACTACTGCTAAAAGTGCTAGAAGAGGCTATTCCCGGAAAAGCTTGGCATGAATGTAGAATGTAAAGAACGTTATGAAGATGAGCTTGGATGATAGTGAGCTTAAAGATAAAGGATGATCAAAGAAAGAAATGGAGTCTAGCAAGACTTTTAAATTGCGCTTCTCGGGAGGCAACCCGTGTTCCTTTTGTTTTTGCATTTTTATTTTTGTATTCCCTTTTTCGTTGTTAGGATTTATTTTGCAGATGAAAGAGTTTTTTAAGAATCTATAAAGACCTTCCTTGTCAAGTCCAAAAGACTAGCTTGAGGGAGTCCGCGCTTACTAGTAAGCTTCACTCTTCTTTCATTTTTTCTTTTCCCCATTAAGCATCGCATTGCATATTTTGTCTTTATGCTCACATTGAGGACAATGTGATGTTTAGCTTGGGGGAGGGATTGCATTTTCCCATTTTGCATTTTAGTTGATCATTTTTCAACTTTTGAATAAAAGAAAGAGAAGATTTTTTGAGAAAGTTAAAAAATTTTAACATCATTGAATGCTTTTCATGCTTTGCTTGCTTGTTTACTATGTTATCATGTTACATTTCCCAAACTTAGAGCTTTTAAAAGATAATGATTCAATATTCATTGAATTGAGCATACATGGGGAAGTCTTGTACACAGTAGGCATGGAATGAATCTATAGATGAGTACGCTTGATCTTGACATTTGGCAAGTTACATATATTGTAAGGTAGAACCTCCTTAGGCTGGTACATCTATACCCAGTCTTATCTAGGTGTGTGTAGTTCTCCTTGTGATGTGTGTCATGTCAAAACGCATAAGTATGGTTCTCATTTCATTCCTATAAGCATTGCATTCATGATTCACTATGATTTGAAGCCTTTTTCACTTTAATTTGCCCCTTAAAATAAGCCCCTTTATACAAATGCTTCACAAAATAATAGCTACACATAAAAACTGCCTACCTTTTGAGCTAGTAGCTAGACTATGGTGTGTGGGTGCTCTTTTGAGAAGATTTGTTCTAATATGACAAAGTGAATGATGCGTGTATTTTATATAGACTTTCTAGTTCATTTATTGCACGCATTTCTATGTCATTTAGGTGATATTATATCGCCATATGCCCTATTTGGCTACTTTGTACTTTCATTACTATTTTGTAGGTACAAGCTGCGTAGTAGCGAAAACCGAGCCGAAACAGTCCACTTTGCATGCATTTAGGAGAATGGAAGGAACGGAACATAAGCTCTTGCATGGGAAAGCGTGAAACCGCTCGCAATCAAGTCCAAAGCCATGTCCAACACTATGTGCCAAGCCAAAAGACCTCGATCGATTATATATTTGGTCGATTGAGAAGAGTTGAAGGAAGAAAGACCTCGATCGAGCTGTCCTGTGCTCGATCGAGTGGCAGCTGCTGAAAAGTTGCTCGATCGAGTAGAATTGTTACTCGATCGAGTGATTTCCTCTAATAAAGTCCTCGATCGAGTGGTTATTTCCCTCGATCGAGTAGAATCTATCATGGGCCTTAAGTCCATAGCTTAATTAGGGTTTAAGAGTCGTGTTTTGCATTATATAAACTCTTATTCGTCATCATTAGCATTATTCAGATTCAGATTCGGAGTCATTAGGACTCAGAACCATTAGGGTTCGAAATCATTAGCATTAATCTTCCATTAGTTTCTGAACTTTATCTTTGGTTTGCATTCGGGTTTATCGACGTAGGATTTGTTCTTTACGCCGGATTTGCTAAGATTGTAAACTTCTTCTTTTCTCTTTCACTCTTAATCTTTAGTCTTAATTACTGTTTCTCTTCCTAATTATTGTTGCGTTATTGTCTATGCTTATTAATTGCGATTTTATTATGTCTATCGTCATATGTTCAATCGTCTTTGTTAGCATAGTTAATAGCATGAGTAGCTAATTCTCTTGTATGTTGGGATGAGGGAAACTGTAGTAGAGGCATGTTAGGATAGATTAGTTTAGTTAGTCTTGAATATGAGAATCAGTCTAAGCAATTTAATTGAGGTTTAGTCAAATGAGTATACGCAGGAGACTAGGCTAGGTAGTTAACCCCGACCTGGATCGAGAGATTGGAAGGGAAGGCTTGCTTAGAATTGATAGGTGACTCCTAAGAGGACGAGAGTTAATTAGGAAAATCCCTAGGGTGGTTTGAGACCGAGAGGAGAAAACCATTGTCCTTCTCATTGATAGATTGACTGACTTAGTTGACCCATAGATGCCGATACTGCAGTAGACCGAATCCTAGCATATTTCTCTCTTATCTGATTTATTTCTTATTTATTTCTATCTTTTACTTCTCTTTCCTTTAATCTTATTTAGTTAGTTAAAACAAATTTTCAAAACCCCCCAGATTGTTACTTGCAGATTTAGATTTCAGTTAATTAGTTTCCTCCCTGTGGAGATCGACCCTACTTCCGCTATCTTCTTAGTTAGTAGACTTAGGTTTTATTTTTGGTGTATAACGACCACATCAAATTTTGGCGCCGTTGCCGGGGAGGCAATTTAATTTTCTGTTTATTTATTTCTGTCTCGTCTTAAGGAATTTCTAATTCCTTAAGACTGATCTTATCTTTCTCTTTATAGTTGTGTATGAGCAGGTCCCAAAGGCTCGAATTAGTGGAAGCTGATCCGGAGCCTGAAAGAACCTTCCTACGCAGGAAGAGAGGGTTAGATAAGACTATTCAGGAGGAAGACTTGAGTACTTCTGAATCCGTCTTTGACAGTTTCATTTTCGAGGAAGATCTAACTGTTGAGACTACCATTCCAGCAAGGATGCCTAATATTGCTAGCCATTCTGAGCCTACAGCTGCATGTATACCTCAAGGATTCAAACTTACAACGGACGAAGATGGAACTACTTTCGATCTTCGTCCGTCTTATATCAAGCTTGTCCAGCAGGATAAGTATAGGGGTGTGGCTGGGGAAGATCCGAGGAAGCATATGGAGACCTTTACTGACTACTGTTCTTCTATTCCGGTTTCCAAAGGGGTGACAACTGACAAGATCAAGGAACTCTTGTTTCCTTTTTCCCTCACTGATAATGCCAAAGACTGGTTGAAGAATTTAAATCGATAATAGTTGGGTATTACCGACTGGACCACACTCGCACTGGCCTTCTACAAGAAATACTTTCCGCCGCAGAGGACGAATGCTTTGAGGGGTCAGATTACTAATTTCAAGTAAACGGCTCATGAAAATCTCTATGAGTCCTGGGATCGATTCAAGACGCTAGTGAGGTCTGTTCCTCGCCATGGGTTCGAGCAATGGTTTCTGTGTAACCAGTTTTACACCGGGTTATATGACGATCATCGAGCCATTCTAGATGTCGCGTCAAACAGGAGGTTCCAGAAGAAAATAGATGATTATAAGGGTTGGAAACTAATTGAGGAGATGGCAACCCATTGTGCTGAATATGGTAATCCGAGGAGTGGTACACGGACGATAGCTAGTATCGATTCTGAAGGTCTGGATGCAAAATTCGATAAACTAAATGCCAGACTTGACAAATGGGAGAAGAAAGCTGAAGATAACCAGCAGACGGTTCATTTGCTGCAGCAGGATGATATGATTACTTGCAAGAGGTGTGGTGAAACTGGTCACACGGCTATAGACTGTCTCGCTGAAAGGGAACAAGTCTTTTCCTTTCAACAATACCGTCAAGGAGGTGGGTACTACAATCAAGGGAATATCCATCCCAATTTGAGATGGACAAGCCAGAACGTCTTAAATCCTACACCTCCACCACCACAGCCGACGTATCAACCGCCGCACAAGCAAGGATTTCAGAACATCCAGTCTTCACAGCAAGCGAGTTCCTCATCTGTAGGAATTTCAGAAGTCTGGGAGTTAAAGTCTATGATCCAAGCTTTAGCTATCCAAATGAGCAAAACTGATCAAGCAACGAATGCTACTATTAAGCTTTTGGAGTCGCAGATTGCTCAATTGGCAGGAGTTCGATCGACTAGGCAACCCGGGCAGTTACCGTCTCAAACTGACAAGAACAAGGAGACGTTGAATATGATTTCTCTGAGAAGCGGTCTTGCTTATGACAGTCCTGGTACAGTTGCTGATATTTATGGTACGCATCCTGATGTTGCGAAGACTGTTGCTGGTAATGTAATCGATCGAGAAGTTATTGCTAGTCGATCGAATGAAATGAAGGAGAATCTACTCGATCGAGAGATAGGTGTTAGTCGATCGAGTGAATCAGAGAGCTTGTTACTCGATCGAGAGGTTGTTAATGCTCGATCGAGTGATCCATATGAACAAGTGGTCGATCGAGAGAACCAAGTTGCTCGATCGAATAAATTGACTGAGGAAGCTGCTCGATCGAGCAATGTAAGCTCGGATAATCTTCGATCGAGTGACTTAGATACTCGATCGATGGGTTTCCATGAGCGAGAAGCTCGTTCGAAGGGGTTAAGCAAGCGGATGATCAACAATGCAATTGTCAAGGATATGCAACGTGGTAATCCTGACATTCCAGTTCCGTTTCCTGGTCGATTGAAGAAGGCTAAGGTCGAGAAGGAATTTGCTCGGTTCGCTGACATTGTATGCAATCTCAAGGTGAACGTTCCTTTTGCAGACCTCCTATTAAAGGTACCCTCTTACTTAAAATTTATGCGAGAAATTCTTTTGCGTAAGAGGTCCGTAGACACTGTAGAGACTGTAGCGTTAACTGAGGAATGCTCTGCGTTCCTCCAGAACAAATGCCCCCCTAAGCTGTCTGACCCAGTTAGTTTTTCTATACCGTGTCATATAGGTACCTATCTTATAGACAACGCATTATGTGACCTAGGAGCTAGTGTCAGTGTCTTACCTTTGTCTTTAGCCAAACGGTTAGGCTTTACCAAGCTTCAGTGTACAAACATGACGGTACAGATGGCAGATAGGACCTTGTCTCGACCCTTAGGAATCATAGAGGATGTTCCTGTGCAAATAGGAAAATTCTTTATCCCGGTCGACTTCATAGTTTTAGATATACCTGAGGATTCTCACACTCCCATCATTTTGGGAAGACCGTTCTTGCATACTGCGCAAGCGGTTATTGATGTTGGGTTACAGACTCTGACTTTTCAAATAGGTGGGGAGAACTTAGTATTCACGCAGTCTCATGCTAGTAAGGGCCCTATGCTTGTGTCACCATGCTACGCACTTCCTTTATCTGATATCGCACCTGATTTATTCACGCATGACAAAGCTTCGGTTCCTATCGAACCTATAGCTCCTATCTGTGATATCCCCATTGCTACCGTAACACCTCCGCCCCAGCTTGGGAGCAAATTGGAGGAACATGCTGTTGTGTGTTGCATTACAGGTAGTAAATCAGTAGCATTGGAGCTGGAGAAGGGAAAGCCCGGTTCGTGTGACGACGTCAAGAAGAAGAAGTCCAAGAGGGACAAAGGAGCTCGCATGTACGCAAGTGATTCCGAGGTGGAGCTAGACTCCAAGAAACCATCGTACGTGTGGAGGAAGAAGACGGAACTTACCGCAGCTGAGGGTACTTCCGCAAGTCAAAGGCCAAACGGTGGCCTTCTCATGAAACTATTTGGTTGGTAGCTGGGTTTGCAACCCCGTGCAACTTGTAAAAACAATCTATCGCGTTTTCAATTAGACAATTAGACTACTACGTGATAATCCGTAGTTTAGATAGACAATTTATATTTCCTATTGGACAATTTTTGGTATTTTCTGGTATCGGTTGGCATCGGTTTTGCAGGAGAAGAAGCGGAAAACAATTGCTCAAAACCGGAAGCTGTGCATTTGCGAAAGTGCTCGATCGAGGAAAACAGAGTTACTCGATCGAGCGGTAATGCCTGGACAAGTTGCTTGATCGAGTGGAAATTTTGCTCGATCGACCTCCAGTTTGATGCTGGTTTGGAGAAGCTTCTGTTTTGTAAGTTCTTATGTTTTTTCTTCCATTCCTTACATATATTTCATTTCCTTAGGAACATGTATTAGGTTGCTTTCTCCTTTTCCCTTATATGCTGTTGTGCTATAGCCAATGAGGACATTGTCTGTTTTGGTTTGGGGAAGTGTTTTACATCCTTTTGCGTCTGCATTTGCATTTGTATTGCATTCACGTTTACAATTCATGTTAATTAGGAAAAAATTTGAAAAAATCAAAAATATCACGTTTATTTTTGCATTTAGTTGAGTCGGATTGGAGTCTTGTTCATGATGAAATTGCACTACAAGTTTATTTTTTGCTATTTTTTGCACCTTTCTTGAGTTATTTAGTAAAATCGAAGTGGTGAACTATTGAATTTTGTCTTGGAATTTAAATTTGACTATTAGACTTGACTCAACATTTTTGGCAAACTACTTATATATTCTGAGATTTTAGAGCCTATAACTGATGACATCCATGACCAGTTCATCTAGGAATGAGAGTAGTTACTCCCCACATCTCGTGTCATTTGCTTGTATATGAATTTTGATTTATTATTGCCTGCACGCATTGGATTTGTGGTCGGTATTACGTGTTTTGAGAACTTTTGCATCTCCCTTTTTCTCATTTTACCCCATTAACTCCACATAAAGCCATATCTGCCTGTTGCCCTTAACTACATTCCAAACTAAGCCTACCTTTGCCGAGCTAGTTTAGTAGTCGAGGTATATTTTACCGTTGTGTCAGTTTTGGCTCGTTATCGTTGATTGGAGTGGGTATTTGCGAGAAAAAGAAGAGAAGTAAGAATAGTGCCTCGATCGAGCAGTTTGTTTAGCTCGATCGAGCAGAGTTTGTGTTTTTGTGCCTCGATCGAGTGATTTATTATGCTCGATCGAGAGGTTTTTCCTCAGCCAGCCAAGAAAAAAAAAGAAAAAGAAAAGAAAAGAAAAGAAAAGAAAAGAAAATGGAAAAAATGAAAATATATATTGAAAAAATAATTGGCTGAAGTTTTGTTGTTTACACCTTCTGTGCTTATCATTATTTTGTTGAGGTGTTATTTGGGATTTGTGTTGTTTATGCCTAGATTTGGTAAGGCATCGAGCTTAATTTTTGATAGTTGGAAGAATGGAACGAGTTCTATTGCGGTTTTGTTAGGAACTAGCTTGGCTATTTACCCTCACATTTCAATTATTTGTTTTGCTCCTTCTTACCAATTAGCCTCACATATCCATACTTTTGCAAATGTTCGGCACGTGATTGTCCTTGAACGGTGGTTATGCGTGTGTACGGTGCTTGAATCATCTTTCATATTAGTTAGCAATGCATGTTGTGTCGGTCGTAGTCTAGGTGAGTGACTATATTTTCTTCTCTCTTTCTTATACATATTTACTTACCATTTGCTTGTTGAGAGAAGAGTGACCCGTGAGAGTCCGAATGTGGTTGAGTCTTGCAAGGTCGAAAGTTTAATTTATCTCCAAGATTGTATAAATTCGTTCACTTTCGTATTAAGCTTTGTAGCGATTGATCGAGTGCATTAAACTGTTTAATATTGACTTGTAGTTAGCTCTGAGACTTGCTCCATTCCCCTAGGTTTATTTTGTTCCATATAGCTGTATTTAGTTTGCTTGAGGACAAGCAAAGGTTTAGTTTGGGGAAGTTTGATGCGTGTATTTTATATAGACTTTTTAGTTCATTTATTGCACGCATTTCTATGTCATTTAGGTGATATTATATCGCCATATGCCCTATTTGGCTACTTTGTACTTTCATTACTATTTTGTAGGTACAAGCTGCGTAGTAGCGAAAACCAAGCCGAAACAGTCCACTTTGCATGCATTTAGGAGAATGGAAGGAACGGAACATAAGCTCTTGCATGGGAAAGCGTGAAACCGCTCGCAATCAAGTCCAAAGCCATGTCCAACACTATGTGCCAAGCCAAAAGACCTCGATCGATTATATATTTGGTCGATTGAGAAGAGTTGAAGGAAGAAAGACCTCGATCGAGCTGTCCTGTGCTCGATCGAGTGGCAGCTGTTGAAAAGTTGCTCGATCGAGTAGAATTGTTACTCGATCGAGTGATTTCCTCTAATAAAGTCCTCGATCGAGTGGTTATTTCCCTCGATCGAGTAGAATCTATCATGGGCCTTAAGTCCATAGCTTAATTAGGGTTTAAGAGTCGTGTTTTGCATTATATAAACTCTTATTCGTCATCATTAGCATTATTCAGATTCAGATTCAGAGTCATTAGGACTCAGAACCATTAGGGTTCGAAATCATTAGCATTAATCTTCCATTAGTTTCTGAACTTTATCTTTGGTTTGCATTCGGGTTTATCGACGTAGGATTTGTTCTTTACGCCGGATTTGCTAAGATTGTAAACTTCTTCTTTTCTCTTTCACTCTTAATCTTTAGTCTTAATTACTGTTTCTCTTCCTAATTATTGCTGCGTTATTGTCTATGCTTATTAATTGCGATTTTATTATGTCTATCGTCATATGTTCAATCGTCTTTGTTAGCATAGTTAATAGCATGAGTAGCTAATTCTCATGTATGTTGGGATGAGGGAAACTGTAGTAGAGGCATGTTAGGATAGATTAGTTTAGTTAGTCTTGAATATGAGAATCAGTCTAAGCAATTTAATTGAGGTTTAGTCGAATGAGTATACGCAGGAGACTAGGCTAGGTAGTTAACCCCGACCTGGATCGAGAGATTGGAAGGGAAGACTTGCTTAGAATTGATAGGTGACTCCTAAGAGGACGAGAGTTAATTAGGAAATCCCTAGGGTGGTTTGAGACCGAGAGGAGAAAACCATTGCCCTTCTCATTGATAGATTGACTGACTTAGTTGACCCATAGATGCCGATACTGCAGTAGACCGAATCCTAGCATATTTCTCTCTTATCTGATTTATTTCTTATTTATTTCTATCTTTTACTTCTCTTCCTTTAATCTTATTTAGCTTAGTTTAAAACCTTTTCAAAACCCCCAGATTGTTACTTGCAGATTTAGATTTCAGTTAATTAGTTTCCTCCCTGTGGAGATCGACCCTACTTCCGCTATCTTCTTAGTTAGTAGACTTAGGTTTTATTTTTGGTGTATAGCGACCACATCAGTAAATTTGGGAGAACGAAAATGTACAAGAAGTGATGTTATGTTCAGAAAAGAAAAAGAAATAAAAGAAAAAAGGAAAGAAAAAGAAATAAAAGAAATAAAAGAAAAAAGGAAAGAAAAAGAAATAAAAGAAATAAAAGAAGTTGTGAGTATCTCCTCAAAATGTCAAGTCAATATTCAAAAGGAGTTTACCCTTGTGTTTTGTGTGTAATAAGCCAATTTGTTTCTTTTGGCCTCGTTATTCGTCTTCTGGAAAATTGATCGAAAGTTTGGATTGAGTATTCATTTATCATTGGTCAGTTGCTAGCTCATTCTAAACTTCACATGACCATAACTGTTTGTCCACTTTTCACCCATTTCCCAAAGCCTTCTTCATATTCTTTTTCCGGCTTCTTTTCAATGTGCATTGTGATCTTTGACTTGTGTTTTGAATTGTTTACCATATTAGACTGCGGACACATTTTCATAAGTTGTAGATAGGTGAGTGTCTCAAAAACATTTACACATAAAGAAACACCTTTTACATACATTGAGTGTTCGAGTGTGCCGTAAGAGTCCATTTGTCAAAAGATCATGCAAGAGCCAAAAATTCTATAGTGAAATTCTTTGTGCTACGCCGTTATGTAAATCTCAGCCATGTTTATGTATCATTCTTGCCCACGTTGTTTTTGGGTTATGATTCATTATATTTTCAAAGTTTTACGTTGAGATTTGTTTCTTGATGGTGTAGTAGCCAATGCTTGCAACCCTTGTCCTGGTATTGTTTGTTATGTTTGCTTGAGGACAAGCAAAGGTTTAGCTTGGGGGAGTTTGATAAGTGAATATTTGTATGGTTTTAATCCCCAATTTAGCTCGGTTTTGTATGTCATTTGTACTTTGTTAAGCCACTTTATGAGCTAATATCGTCTTCTAGGTGAATTCCTATGTTCTAACCAGTTTTGAAGGGAAAGTGACGTTTCTACGCCCTTTTTCTATATTCCCGAGCATTTGCCTAGAACCCGACGATTTACCTTTGTGTTTCGTGTGTAATAAGCCAATTTGTTTCTTTTAGGCTTCGTTATCCGTCTTCTGGGAAATTAACCGAAAGTTTGGATTGAGTGTTCATTTATCATTGGTCAGTTGCTAGCTCATTCTAACCTTCACATGACCATAACTGTTTGTCCACCTTTCACCCATTTCCCAAAGCCTTCTTCTCATCTTTTCGGCTTCTTTTCTGTGTGCATTGTGATCTTTGACTTGTTTTTTGAATTGTTTACCATATTAGACTGCGGACACATTTTCATAAGTCGTAGATAGGTGAGTGTCTCAAAAACATTTACACATAAAGAAATCACCGTTTACATGCATTGAGTGTTTGAGTGTACCGTGAGAGTCCATTTGTCAAAAGATCATGCAAGAGCCGAAAAATCTATAGTGAAATTCTTTGTGCTACGCCGTTATGTAAATCTCAGCCATGTTTATGTATCATTCTTGCCCACGTTGTTTTTGGGTTATGATTCATTATGTTTCCAAAGTTTTACGTTGAGATTTGTTTCTTGATGGTGTAGTAGCCAATGCTTGCAACCCTTGTCCTGGTATTGTCTGTTATGTTTGCTTGAGGACAAGCAAGGGTTTAGCTTGGGGGAGTTTGATAAGTGAATATTTGCATGATTTTAACCCCCAATTTAGCTCGGTTTTGTATGTCATTTGTGCTTTGTTAAGCCATTTTATGAGCTAATATCGTCTTCTAGGCGAATTCCTATGTTCTAACCGGTTTTGTAGGGAAAGATGTTTCTACGCCCTTTTTCTATATTTCCGAGCATTTGCCTAGAACCCGACGATTTGAAGAAGCAAGCTTGACCAAGTGAAAGGCATTTCAAGAAGGTTCACTAATTCAAAAGAGAGAAGAAGCAAAGACAGTTTCGTAGTTGTCGGAAGATCAATCAATTAGGCGGAAGAATTCATCGCTTTACATCAAACCCTATCAACAAACCCGACTCAAGAGGTCAAGGGGGATGATGGAAGTCAAGTCAAAGCAAAGGGAGATGAAACGTTAGTCAAAAGCTTCTAGATGACCACTTACCCGATCGGGTATCTTTGCTGCTTCGAGGAAATTGCTTCAACTTCCTTCTTTTGTCCTATATGTTCAATGCTCGACTCCTTCCCCACGAAACCCTAATGCTATATAAGGGATGCTCCAGCCACTCTTCACAACACATCTCTTCACACAATTCTCTTCTACATTTCTCTTTAGATTAGGAGGAGGGAGAACTAGCCTCCCTTCTCTCATTTTCTTCTTCTTTAGTCTTTAGTTCTTAGTTTATTTCTGTCCTTTCCATATCAAAACTTTAGTTTAGATCAATAAGAGTTTCAATCTTTGTAATCTACTTTGTTGGGTTCAAGCGTTGTAATTCAAGGAACGATTATTCTATGTGAGGGATTTCCATTATTGTTATCACTTTCATTGTTGATCGTCACCTAGGTATTCCTATCTCAACTTTTGTTTAATGTCTTTATTGTTTTCCATTTGATTGTTATTTTCTATCCATGTTATCTTAGATTCATTTTAGTACCGTTATAATCGTCATTTCATTTCCTAGATTGTCAATTTAGCGTCATCATTATCGCCACATAGAGAGTCTTAAAGTATTGTCAAAACAAAATAAACATGTCTATCCTAGTTTTTATTATCACCATCATCTTAGATATAAACATTATCATGAGTGAATAGTCACCTTTCTAGGGTGTGGGGTAGCCATGTTAGATTGATTAAAAGATAATTGGATAAAAGAAATTGTGCTTTTAAAACAGTGTGTCTATGCATGTTTGGACTATAACGATAGTTAACAATTTCTGGCCGAAAATCATTGACTAAAATGGAATTCTTTTCCAAGGTAGAGATACGTGAATTGAATAGACAAAGCATGACATGGTAGATTAAGACCTAGTAAATTGCCTAAAAGCCTGCTAGACCATCTGATCTATGATTGTAATGAACACATCATTCTTACGAACTCACAATGAATTATTTGCATGTTCCATATCCAATTGCATCAATATATTAATCTACATGTGTGAACCTACTTCCCTAGATGTTTTTCATCATTGTTAATTCATCATTTGCTTTTATTTTGTGAACCTACTTCCCGGTCAAGGCTGGGTGTTATAGTGCCAATAGTGGGTACGCACATGAGGTTGTAATAAAGCACACATGAAGAACGAAGGTGACCACCAACCGGTTGGCCGACGCCCTGGTGGCCGGCTGGTGGATGATAGGAAGAAGAAGCCGAAGAGGAGGGGTGGTGGTCGGTTGGCGGCCTTTGACCGCCTTCTATTGCTCGGTTTTCGCATCGCTTTCCTTATGCTTCTATTCCCGAATCTAAAACTGCTCCTTTAATTCAATTTCCTTAAATTATTAATTAAAATACAAACCATCAAATTATATGCAAAATGTAAAGAAAATTAGATTTTAAAATAGTCTTTTACGCAGAAAATGAGACTCGGGACATGGTTAAAATACGACAAAAATGGGCTATATCATTTCATTTATGCTAAAATATCGATACTTCCGCTATTTTGTGTTTTAATGCATATTGAATACATTCGTGGTACAAATGGATGATATGAAGTACCGTGGAGTCGACGAGACTGAGGACTAGAAGATAGGCACGAGAACCGAGGAAGAGATGAAAAGAAGAGAAGAGAACACATGAATAATTTGTTGAAGGTTGAAGACCCTGGATCGAGTAATAGTATTACTCGATCGAGTCAGGGTGCGTGTACTCGATCGAGTATTTGTGCTAACTAGATTCATGAACCTGCAATCTGACTATTTACCAAACTTTCTTAAGCCGGTTTAAGTTTATCATAAATAGGAAGTTCGTGTTAACATAAACTTTGAGGCCGTTGTCATTACTTTACAAATTCCTAAAAACTTTTAGATTTAGTTTGCTACACGTAGTTCCAGATCTACAAGTTTATTTCTTTAAGTTCATTAATTCCTTTGAATTCAGGAATTGTTACTTCCTCGACTCTAGTTATTATCAATTCAAGTTCTTGTTTGTCAATTGCTTTGTTTATCATCTCTTTTATGCTATTAATTTTGTTTGCCTTTAATTTTATTATCATTGCAAGTTTAATTAGTACAACATGTCTCATTAAAGACGGGCACTATTCGTCACAAGCTGAAGACATATAGTGCCCCTCTCACAATATGCAACTGGGTGGGAAAGTGGGGGGATCCATTTGCCATCCACTTGTCCTTACCACTTGCATATTGTGAGAGGGGCACTATCCGTCTTCAGCTTGTGATGGATAGTGCCCGTCTTCAATGAGAATTTGTGTAATTAGTATGAGCAGCTAAATCTTTATTTTAGGGAGAAAGGGGATAGGTTATTAGAAGATGAAATGATTGTGAAATCGCATGAACTATTGTTTGATTGTTGTCTTAAATCTATTTGACTAATTACTGGCCATGATTAGTTAATTAGTATCGCAAATTAGGATTATCACCGACCGGGTTAAGACTAATAAAGGCTCCCACAATTGAATATAATAAGTTTATTTATAACAACCACATGTTTTACTTAGATATAATAAAGGGCATAATTGAGTCGTCCGATCTTATTACCTTAAATAATTTGATTGACCTTATAATTGATTAAATTACATCCCCGAATAACAATCCTAGTGAACCGATCCCTAGATCTATTAATATTATTGAGTTTGTCTTTATCATATTTGCAATTAGTTATAGAAATAAAAAAAACTCAAAACCCCTACAAATTGTTACCTTAAGACAGATTTAATCATCATTAAATATATTATTATCGCATCCAAGTGAATTTGATTTCCTAATTATGGCTAACTATTAGTTAGTAATGAGCTAGGTTTACTTTGATTAAGAGAATACTACTTAACCCTTATCATTGGCCTAGCTCATTTCTTTATATCTCATTTCTTACATTATCTCAATACTCCATTCGTCTCGATTATATGTTTAACTTTGACTAAAATACACCTTTTGAAGATTAAATAAAAGTAAATAATTTTTTGCGACGAGGAATTCCTGGATATGAATTTAAGAGAAGAAATTGCCTTTTAGTCATTCCCTTAGCCGAACACAATCAACCAGCTTGGAAAATCGTCCAAATTCCATCTCTCATTAGGCGTTGTTGTTTTCTTAGATAAGTTTTGTGGTTACAATTTCAATACACTATTTTTAAGGAAAAAATAAACTAGAAAAGGATCTGTGAGTTTTCCCGGGTTTTAAAACTAGTTAGTTAAAAGCCGAGTTGGTTCCTTGATTTAGGAAATTAAAAGAAGACTTTTCCACTTTGCAATAATGGTAGGGCTCAGTTTAAAAGAGATGAATTAATTGTACATTAACTACCGTGACTATTGATATTGATTTTATCATAGCTCTCATAAATTCTATAAATAAAATACCCAATACAT
Organism: Heliosperma pusillum; assembly: GCA_022085475.1. Taxonomy (NCBI): domain Eukaryota; kingdom Viridiplantae; phylum Streptophyta; class Magnoliopsida; order Caryophyllales; family Caryophyllaceae; genus Heliosperma; species Heliosperma pusillum. The sequence continues at coordinate 63,490 of JAIUZE010046459.1, forward strand.
ATTTTATATTTTTACAATCTTATTCAATATCCAATACAAAAACATAGTCAAAGTTTATAAAATTTGAATTTAGTATGTAAATAATTAATCTCCAATAATATACTTAGTAGTTTATGGTCGAAGTCCTATAAGATTCTATTAACAATAAATCGTCTAATAGTAATACACGAAGTAATTTTAAAGGTATAAAATTTTAATAAAAATAATTTTAATTGTGTTTGTGATTTATAGTACAACTAAGCATTTTTTTAATTATTATCTCAAATATAATGTATAAATATTAATTTCTGATAAAACTTATTGACTTTGCTTTGACACGGCAGGTTGGGCCGTTCGTGTCCGATTTTGACTCAAAATTAACAAGTCGTTTCGTGTCCTGACCTGAAATAAAACGAGTCAGGTTGTGTTTAAGGGTCTAGGTATACTATTCGACATATAATAATATCATGTTATTTAAATCCCGTATATATATTTAGTGTATATAACTTTTTTTTTTCCTAATATTTGTGATTCTATTAAATTTAAAATTATTTGTAAATTTCAATTTGTTGAATGATATTATTTAAAATTTAAAATTTAGGAGTCGCTTATTTTTTATCTCAAATATTATTTATGATAAATTTAATAAAACCCGTGCATTTTTTTTTGCACGGGTTAAAACTAGTGATTTATAATAGGTCAAACCGTATATATCTGGTCGACTATTGTCGATGCTTCAAGAGTCCCAAGTCTATCCGAAGTAGTTGTCATTACTTGTTCCTCAAACCTGTTAAACATGACAATAACGTAGTCATGGTTCCGGGCCGGGTTCGGGCCGGGCCGGGCTGACCCGGTGGCGGGCCGGGTTCACTTGGTCTGACCCGGGCCAGGCCCGTTGGGGAGGGCGGGCTGAGCCGGGCCGGGCCGGGCTGGATGAGTGTTGACCCGGGCCTGGCCCGTGGGGTTGGGGGGCGGGTTTATTCCGGGCCGGGTCGGGCCGGGCCTGAGAGTAGTTCGATTTTTTTTTTTTTTGAACTTAAATGTGGGGAAAAGAAAAAAAAATAATACGATAATTGGTAGCTTACATAATTAAAATGGTTTACATTCCTCCATAATAGAATCGCCTTACATACTCATGACTTACATAATACGATAATTAAATAATTAGTAACTTACAATCTTACATAATTAAAATGACATACATTCCTCATTTCCTTCATAATAGAAACGACTTACATATTAAATGACTACGAATTGAAATATTACATGACGTGGAGAGACAAACTATAAAATACATACTATAAAGAACACAATGTAAGAGACAAAATATAAAAGACATAATGGGTTTTTAATTTTTTTTTAAAAAGGGCTTGATCAAAATGAATATAACTTTTTCAAATAATACCAAATTAATTTAATTTGATATTAAGTAAAAAAATTATAATTATTAAGGTGCCTACGTATCTCGAAAGAATCAAAGCCGACGTAGTTCTTTACTTACCCGACTTACCTTTTTATGGATGGGAGGTGTATCTTTAGTTCCCGGATGATGCATCGGTAGCCACTATCTCGTCGGCTTCTAATGGGTCGAACTCCTTTGCCCCTTGACGTCTTATCTTGGCTAGATCCCAATCTCTTTTGCACACACACATCTTTACGGTTGGGGGAGCCAACCGAGATCTTTTATCATCTAGAACTCTTCCACCTGCACTAAAAGCGGATTCCGACGCAACCGTAGAAGCGGGAGCAACAAGCACATCTCTAGCTATTTTTGATAGTAAGGGGAATTGGATGGAACGGGCTTTCCACCAAAGAAGGATGTTGAAATCCGTATCATTAGTATCAACCCCATGCGTTAAATAATCGTCAAGTTCTTTTGTAGCGGGAGTAGAAGTGGAGGACGATGAGGATTGGGTTCTCCGAAATAAAATAGAATGAAGTTGGTCGTCGAAACGAGCGCTTTTTGTAGTTACGGAACTACTAGAAGAAGACGCCCCCTTATCCTTAGCATAAATCTTACATAATTCACGTAAAACATCAATACATTTTTGGACATATATTTCAACATCAAAGTCGATAATATTAAGCATTTCATAATAAAAGAGTAAACTCTTAGTTAAACCTATTTGTTTAACACATGGATCTAATAAGGAAGCTACGCCATATATATATGGAAAAGAAGTAAAATATTTTACCCATTTTGTTTTCATATCATCAACAATTGGTATTAAACATGGTTCAACATTTTCAGCAGTTTTAAAAGCAATAACAATTTTTAAACATTCAAGTATAACTAAATGCACATTAGGCTCGTACACAAGAGAAAAAACGTTGGTGGCATTGTAATACGGTTTTAATAAGTTACAAACATTAGCGGCAATTGTCCACATACTATTATCAATCATTGCATCTTCATCACGGTGGTGACTATTATAAAACTCAGTTAAAACATTTTTATACCTTAAAGCTTGTTTAATCAATTTATATGTCGAGTTCCACCTAGTAGCACAATCGGTACCCCATTGTTTATTTCGTAACCCATGTTTATCACATAATGTTTTCCATTGTGTTTTCATCGATCTAGCATTTCTAGTCCAATTAATACAAGTTTTACTGGGTTCTAAAAGTGGTGCTAAAAAAGCAAGTCCTTCTTGAGCCGACAAATTAATAATATGGGCACCACACCTAACATGCACAAGATCACCATTTAGCAATAAATCATCCATTTGAAGAACATAATCAATACATTTAGTATTAGCCGATGCATTGTCAAAAGAGATGGAGAAAAGCTTTTTAGTCAAATTAAATTTATCTAACGTTTTCTTAAGACGCAAATAAATGTTATAACCGGTGTGTTTTTCTTCCATGATATCAAAAGCAATAATACGTTTTTGTAGAAAAAAATCATTATCAATCCAATGGACGGTAACACACATAAATGGATTATTTTGTTTTGAAGTCCATGTGTCACTAGTTAATGCTACTCTACCATCAAAATTAGCAAAATATGCAATCAATTCTTTTTTTGTTCTTTATATTGTTCCATAGTACGATCTTTCAAAGTGTGACGGTTAACATGAGAATAAGACGGTTGTAAAGCAAGCCTATTAAAATTTTCCAAATTTACACTTTCACCATAAGTAAAAGGCAACTCTTCAAGATTAACAAAAGTGGCCATATGATCAATCATATTTTTTTGGGAATAAAAGAAAGGCTTACCTCCGCCGGCTTGTTTACTCATGAAACCGCTTAGTTGAGTTTGAGTTTGGCTACCAACACCACTTGCGGTGATACCATGGTCGTTCCTCAAGTGCCGACTCATACTTCCAAACCCGGTTCCAATGGACCAAGCATAAGATTTCATAATCTTTTTTATGTCACGGCAAACCGTGCATACACAACGAAAATGCCTTGGTTTATTTGGGACGGGCACTTTCTCGTAATATTTCCATACATAGGACACTTTTCCTGATGGTTTACTTCCACCCGCTTCTTCTTCTTCTTCTCCTTGTTCAACTTCTTCATTACGGTTAGAACCTACAATAAATTAAAATAATATAATTAGATATGTGAAATTGTGAATCAAAAAAAAATTGTAGTAAAATAAATAATAACACTAATTAAAAATCGAAATTGAAATATAATAATAACACTAATTGAAAAAAAAATTTATTACCCTCTTGAGACGCAAACATGGCTTCAAATTCTTCCGGAGTATAATCTCTTCCCTCTTCCATTTTTTATATAATTATAATTTTTATATTTTTATATAATAGTAAGTATTAAAATTATATTGTAACTATTATAAAAACTTGAAAATTGATATATGTAAAAATGTAGAATAGAATAGATAGAGAAGTGAGAAAGTGTGAGGATTAGTGTTAGAATTATGGGGTATTTATAGGAAATTAAGTAGGGAAAAAACAAAAAAAAAAATTAAAAAAAAAATGAAAATTGGCATATAGCCGTTGGTCCAACGGCTCTTTGGGTGGGGCGGGCCAAGGGCGGGCCGGGCCGGGCCGGCCAGGAGGGCGGGCTGGAGAGCGGGCCGGGCTTATAATCATGGACCCGGGCCCGGCCAGGGGGGAGGGGCGGGCTGGAACGGGCCTGGCAACGGGCCGGGCCGGGCCTGGTCATAGTAGCCCGATGGCCGGGTCGGGCCGGGCCGGGCCGGGCTGACCCGCCCTTTTCCCCATGTCTACAATAACGTAGTCGAAGTTGACATTGGGCCCTGACTCCTAAGTCCTAACACATACCGAACTCCCCACCACCATCGACTTCAAATCGCCACAACATAACCAAAAACACCAAACCCAAAATCCCAAAAACAATGGACACTGAACTGAAAGACCTGAATCCAAACACAAAGAACGAGCAACAACAAATCTCCGACGAAGGCAATCTCCCTTTACTAAAACCAAACAGCAGCGATGACAACCACCACCAACCTCCATCTAAACCCATCACCGCTGCGGAACTGGAGGAGATGGAGACCAAGTTCGCCGCCTATGTCCGCCGCGACACTTACGGTCCAATGGGTCTCGGCGAGGTCTCATTCTCAGAAAAGCTACTCCTCGGTATCGCCATGTTCACTCTTGTCCCTTTAAGACTACTTATGTCCATCGCTATACTTGTCCTATACTACTTGATTTGTAAGGTTTGTACCGTCTTTTCTACCCCTAATCGCTCCGAGGAAGATCAAGGGCAGCCCCAACAGGAGGATTATGCGCATTTGGGTGGTTGGAGGAGATATGTTATTGTTTTTAGTGGTAGGTTTTTGTCAAGGGCGCTTCTTTTTACTTTTGGCTTTTATTGGATCTCTCATTCTTACCGGAATTCCCACACATTCTCCCATCAGGTATCAAACTTTCTTTATTCTTTGATTCGATTAATTCAATTCATGCTCACAATAGCTTTTAAGGTGATATCGCCATAGTCCACCCCAGGCATATATTTATTTAATACTAGGGATGATGGTGATGTTATAATAGTATTTTAATTGTAAATAAGACCTTCCTGAGATTCCTTTCGTTTCGGGGTTCTATTTTTTCATCTATGATGCAATCTTATAATTTGTAAGCATTGTCAAATAAGGATTTTTGGAGAAAGGGATAGGTTCTGGTACTTTATGGTAATCGCTTGTGTTGTTCTTCTACATTTCTTCTACATTTGGATTTTGTCTCTTGTTGCTTACCTTACAAGTGAAGATAATAAAGGCGAATGGAGGGGGCTGGAAAAAGATCCTACCGAAAGGAGGATAGGGGAGGAAAAGAGACGGAGATAGGTACCCTTTGGATCATTTTAGTGGAGTGGAAATTCGTAAAAACTGTAGGACTAGGAATAAAAAGGTGTTCCGGTTCTTTGATGAGTGGACTGTGGAGAATAATTTGAGCACAGATTGGTCTTTTGCTAGGGATTATTTTTTTATTTGAAACAAGAGACATAGCAGCTGTAATTTCATTTGCTCTTTTTCATGTCAGAATGAAAGGACAGATGAAACGGAAGAAGAACTTGAAAAACCTGGAGCAGTTATATCAAACCACGTATCGTACGTGGATATCTTATACCACATGTCATCTTCCTTTCCCAGTTTTGTTGCTAAGGTTCGTTACTTAGTCCTCTAAAGTGAGCATTGTTTGCCACATTCTTTTCCATCCTTATAATTTGTTACTCGGTATTTCTTCAAATACTGACACGTGTGTTGCAAATTTCTTTTTTCTTTTTGTGTATTTTATGATACTTCTATTCTGAAGAGATCAGTGGGCAAACTTCCTCTTGTTGGCCTCATCAGGTTTGCTAGCATTTTCTATTTCACTTGGATATAAATTTTCTCATGGGTTCTTGTATGGTTGTGTGTGTGTGTTATCAAGTTGCTCTATTTTGCTTACTTTAATAAACTATTGCAATACCACAATGTTGCATGCCCTGTGAATAAGCGGGAGTGCTTGTTGTAAGTTATCGTGTACTTTTTTTTGTGTGTGATTCAAATATCCAATAGTCAAAGTTACTTTTGAAATATGAAAACATCATATTTCAAAAACAAAAATAGCGAGTAACTATTTCCGCATCTACGACTCTGGATAGTGAGGGGTAGATGGATGGAACAGAAAGATTGTGAGAAAGAGCGCGCCTTTTCATCCAAAGAGTTATTTTGACTTGGCCATTAGAGAATACACTCATGAAGGCAAGAGAAACACTACAGAAATAGGAAACAAGGACGGAAAGATATAGAGACGCAGAATGGTTGTTAATGGATGAAATCTAGTGTTGTCTTATGACAATAGGGCCCCATTTATAGGAAGTGACAGTGGTGCTTTCTTATCTCATGACTTTTCTTTGATTTATTTTTGCCCCCTTACGGTCTGGGGGATATATTTGCTATTGAGTTCGTAATTTGTACTAGATCCTCTAATAGATCCACTCAGTAAATATGGGTGAAACATGTTTATTTGATGTTCCTTTTTATTGTTCAAGTGTTTCTAATATTCAATATATGATTTCCTTCATTAAGTAGTAATTGATTTTGAGTCGCTTTATGACTAAATTGTTATCATCCGAATATCTAAGTCTAGAATTCCTGCCAAGTCCCTTGTTTGACACTTCTACTCATCCCGCAGTTTTATTTCCGATTTGTGTCTATAGAGTAAACCCACATAGTTTGTGACATGTCAGTTGTGAGGTCAAAATATGATCTGGGGATATCTGTCGATCGTACCTTCCCTTTTCTTACCTTTATCAATGTTTCCATTGCAAATAACCAACACTTTCTTCCTCTTGCCTTTCAAGGAAATTACTGTAAGATGCACTATTTAAATGCCAAATTGCTTACTCTTCTAATTCCCCCACGTCTCCGTGTCTGACCCTCGACATTTCGACACGGGTATGACACCCGGACACCTCGTATTTAAGCCAAAATATGCGTATTTTTCATAAAAATAGCCGAGTCCGACACTTGGACTGTCTGACACACACATGTGTCAGATACTTCTGATCGAGGCTGAGTAACACTGGTAATGGATAGATTCTTATAAACCTAAGAACGAGGGTTATGAGATTTTACTTGCTGCTGTGTTTTGAAAATAAAGTCTTTCCTAGACAATAAATGTAAGATATTTATCACGGAATACTTTCAAATACAATTAGATTTGTAGCCATTTTGGATCCCCAAGAGGATCTAATTCGCATCACACCACATCTATATTAGTATCAATTTACTGACTCTTTTCTCCAGCAAGCCCTTCAAAAATGTTCTAGGCTAGAGGAGAAGTAGAGAGGATGTGACATGCTAGAGAAGAAACGGAGAGGGTAACTGGCAAAAAAGGATAAGTGGCTGCACAAGCCCATAATCATTATGTTTATGTCTTGAAATCTAAACACTACTATTGAGCATGTGTTTTATTTCTTTTTGTATTTCTGGTAAACCAAGTCTAGGAACTGTAACTTCCACGAATATAAAACTATAAAAGTTAGTTTTTCAGTTTTTTTTCTTAATTTTAAAAACCATATAAACAATTTAATTTGTTATTAAAGTTCGTATCTTCTGCCGAGAATTGTGTTTTGATATGAGTTCATTAGTTTAACTTTGTTTTGAATCCCAAGAAGTTGATCCTGGGATCCTATGTTGTGCTGTGTTCATATCCTCTAGTCAGGACATAGACTGATTCAAAGTTGCCAGGGCTCTTTACGGAATTTTCGATATTGTATCTTTGACTCTATATTATGTTATAGAGATTTATGTCTCTTACTTTTCTGTTTATCTGTATTTTTATTATCAATATATATATATATTTTTTTTTTTTTTTTTTTTGCATTGAGTATCAAATTGCACTTATACAATATTCTTATCTTAACAGCAAGTGTCTAGGATGTGTCTATGTTCAAAGGGAGGATAAGTCATCAGACTTTAAAGGCGTCTCAGGTACATATTTTTGAGGAAATCAGGCATTGTTTTTTGGTTACTACTGTGTTCATCTTTGATTGCTTAAACACTGTGCTTCTCAGGCGTTGTGACAGAAAGAATCAAAGAAGCACACGAAAATAAAGACTCTCCAATGATGTTGATTTTTCCAGGTTAATTCTTCGTCCTACTGCATCTTGTATTCATTTTCTTTTTGGCCGGTGCAAGCCTGTTGAGAGTTGTTGATGTTAACTGTTTTCTTGTGTGGAATTTTGTTAAATAAATTTGATTTTCTATGTTTTTGTTTGTGATATTTATGCATACTACTAGTTATATATGTAGCCTTTTGATCTGGTTTCTTTTCACGAGTTCACCATTTTGAACTTACATCTGTTGCCTTTTCATTTAACTCCCAGATACCCTGCAGTAGGGGTAGCCTCTCTGGGGTAATGTATGTCATTAGAAGATAACCAGACAACTTGGTTTCTTGTGTTTCTGACTTTCTGTTTCTATGGTTTATATGCTTAATTTTGACTGGCAGTCAATGCTATGCAGAGGGGACAACTACAAATGGAGGGTTCCTTCTTCCGTTCAAAACAGGTGCTTTTATCGCAGGAGCTCCAGTTCATCCTGTGATCCTAAGATATCCATATAAGAGATTTAGTCCTGCATGGGATTCAATATCTGGGGTGAGTTTGTCTACCGTTCATCTAGATATGCTGCCATGTTGTGAATTTAGCTACCAAAAAACCTGCTTTGCATTTACACTAGTCGGTATTCAAGTGTTCGGCTTATGATATATATATATGCCTTCCCTTCTTCAAGGGGAAAAACTGGAAAACCTTTTGTCAGTCATACCGCCCCATCATTTATGTGCCTCACTCCTGTGATTATGGGTTTCTGTTATTTGATTTTATATCCAGTTTGCTGTTGCTACTTAGCAACATTACCCCATTGTTCAATGACGAATGTGTTTGATGAAGTTTTTAAAGTGGTAGATGGATAGCAACCCGAACCCGATCCATTACCATCCTACATAATGGACAATGCCACAGTTAGCTATGATTGTGTAGAGCAGAAGCAACAACATCAATGATGAAATAAAAGAACACTGATGACATACAAGTATACAACAATAATATAGCGCTGAATGTTTTCTTTTAATTATCAGTAAAACCCAAGTTTGAGGGGTGGGTAAGTCATGATTTTTGGTCTGCCTCATTGCACTGAGACACGCCTTTCCAAAGTAAGACACAGATCTCGTTTGATCGTTTTGCCGCATTAGAAATGATAATCTAACATCATAAATCTTAGGTACTAGTTTCCTATGAAGGATGAAGTGAAATACTATTAATAATTCCCAAATACATTCTAAAAAACCTCTTAAAGTAAGCTATGAAAACGTTCTGAATAATATACTTATATAAGTGCCAAATCAAAGCAGTTTCCTGGTCCTTGGTAATAAAAAGCTTGATCAGGAATCTTGAAGCAGAAAATACAGTCATAGAAAGACGACGCAGCACCAGTGTACATTACACTAAGAACAAGTTTCTTAATGAAATTCTTTTATGTGAGGTTGAAATTTCCGTTAAAATAGGTGTCTAGCCAACCAGAGGTGCTTGCATTTTGTTGTATGTGACTATGTGGCTATTGAGGTTGAAGTTTCCATATAAGTTTTTAACAGGTTCTGCTTAAACAAAACGCTAATGCCTATTGCTCCTGGACATCTACATATCGCCACCTTGCTTCTGTATTCAGTTAATAAAAAACTTCAGACTTGATGCTGATTTCTTATTCTGCCATTCCTTTCTTTACCTTCAGCACTGAATTTATTTTTTTACGTTCTCCATTCATACATACATAAGCTTCCTTGTGAATGACAACCTTAAATTTCTAGCAGTTTAGCTCAACATTCTGGGTATTTTGTTTGACTGCTCGCTGATACACGATAACTTTTTTCCAAGGATAAGATAGCTCTCATATCTTAACTGCAGCTTGATTGGTTGTGCGTGAAATACCCGATGTGTGCTCTCAATATGCCATCATAAATGAATTTAGAAAATTTGGAATATCCTGATCTAACTAAAATGCTTGTTTCTGACACAATTTAGTGACCGTTTATTCGCACCAATGCATCATACAGTACTCCTTAAAGCTTTTTATCAAATAATAAAGAATAATGCTCTTAAAAATAATATTGATGCCATGCACTTCTGTAAACCTGGCATCTATTGCTTGCACTTAAATCAAATCTTGCTACCTTGTTGTCAAATAACTTTATCAACCTGATTGATTTAGTGGTTCACAATTATCCATCCAATGATTAACATAGTGAAAAGTTGCCCAAGAGATTTCTTTTTGTTTGCTTACTGTCTTGTCATGTATGGGTTTCCTCTTTTAGAAATTACTTTCGATCATGTGATGCCCTTTCTTAGCACTGAAAGCACACATTAGGCGTAACGACCCTGATTCTAAATATAGCCATGCTAGAAAAATCCATCTGGTAATATTTAGAGATGCAATGGAATTGCCACATTCTGATCTTATTTTTATTGTTCTTAAATCAGTATCACCCAATTATTGTAATATAATGTGTACTTTTACTCGTTTTACTTATGGTCGTTATTGCATATGGATATGCTTTGTATATGATTTGTGTTTGAATCACTGTCGGTGAGTAGCTGACCCTCAATTATTTTGGGACTAAGGTTTTGTTACTTGGTGTTGTAATCTTTTATTTGCAGGTGCGACATGTTGTGTTACTTTTGTGTCAGTTTGTAAATTATTTGGAGGTGACTAAATTGCCTGTCTATTACCCCTCAAAGGAAGAGAAAGAAGATCCGAAACTGTATGCTAGCAACGCGCGGAAGTTAATGGCTAATGAGGTATGTCTTATCCTTCAAAGTGAAGCTGGTCAGTTTGGTCGTTCAAAATCATCGGAAAATCTATCATCTTCCTGGTTGAATATTTTTATGCCGCTGACTTGTTCAGAACTTCGCATTATTTATTTGAGCGATGAGTTGTTTTGTTTTTAAAGAAAGGTTAATGCCACATCTAAACACTTTAAGCTCTTAGTTAGGATCCTCTAAAAAATATTGTTATGTTGCGAACCGTACGAACTATGTACCTAACCTAAAATAACCCACTAACTTTAACTTAACCTTTTCATATCCCTAACCCCAAACATCGACTTCCCCTGTTCTCCCTCTCATCCCCACCCACCATCGCCAGATGGCGGCACCACCCCACTTGACGCCAACAACCACCTTCGAAAACCCAGATTCCACCGGTGAACTCGCCGGCATGCTTCCGATATTTTTCTCACCCCCATTCGCAAGCATCTGCCTCCATTTCTCTTCTATTTCTATTTCACCGGTCGTGGTTAACAGGGTTGGGGGATGTTAGTGTTTGGTGGAGTTGGTGTGACAAGGAGATATAAAAGGTATTGTCGTGGTGGTGGTATCGTGGTGGTAGCATGGGTGTGGATGTGGCTGGCTGGCGGCAGGGGGGAAATGTAGTGGCTGTGGAGCAGCTTGCCGGAGGTGGGGCGGCAGTGGGGTCTGGTGGTAGTGGCGGTGGTCGAAGGTTGATGTTATGGTTGAATGGTGGATACACAAATAATTATCTTAGATACACACTTTAATATTCCAGATACACAAATCGATTTGTGTATCTGGAATACTGGAATACTGATTTGTGTATCTGAAATACTTAACATGTGTATTTGGGTAATTTGTACGGTAAGTAGTAAACATTTTATCCCTACGGCCAGGATCCGCTTTCAGGAGAAGGGATTTGTAGTAAACATTTTATCCCTACGGCTAGGATGTAAAAACTTAATCTTTTGAGTAACAATGCACTTATTTGTTACGTAGTTCTATTATATGCCGCATGGGTGGAACTTAATAGATGAGTCTGTTGTGACATTCACGACGGTTTTTCGGTATTCCACTGCTATATAAGCTGAAACATGGTAGGGCCATAGTGTTTGGCTTTACTGAGATAATGAATGTCTATAGCTCTGCGAAACATTAATCTTGTTTGTTTAGCTTGCTTAACACATCTTTTGTTGACAGACGTCTCATGTTTCCTTGCAGGGTAATTTGATACTTTCAGATATTGGATTGCCTGAGAAGCGGATATATCATGCTGCTCTCAATGGTAATAATAGCCTGCATAGTGTTTCCCGTCAGAAAACCGATTGAATTTATATCATGGTGCACCAAATTGATACCTAACTTTAATGACACATGTATGAACCCAAAAATTGTGTATGTTATCTGTATTTTCATGTACTAAATAATGATAAGAGGATCATTTATATTTCTCTAGGCATGATGTTACCGGTAGACTGTATGTATACATTTAATCTGAAGTACCTTTCTCGTGTTCATGCAGGTTTTTTAACTGAAAGATTATAAGCGTTCGCCTCTGTATATCCATATCTAATGTTTAATCTGAAACCTTTCGACATTCTAGTAGTCAGACCATTTTGTAGAAACATGTATGAGAAGAGGCAGTGGTTACGAAACTTGGTCCATCATTGAGGTTTTGAAGGTCAAAGGCTATAAGCGTTGGCCTATGTATATCCATAGCTTTTGTTTGAAGGTTAAGTTATTATACTCCATAGTTCCGACCAAGCAGACAATGGTCATTGTTTACATCGTGAGATTAGAACATTTACAAGAGGGATTATAGATAGGAGGTGACTGGGTGTTGAAGAGAGCCTTGACAGTTTCGGTATCGTTTCTCGTGACACCTATTACTTTGTGTTTGTTGAGCCACAATTTACCATCAAGGCTTCAATTACTAGTGTACATATCATCTTTTTGGTTTCTACTTTTCTTTTCTTGACAAGAATGAAATATTATTATTACCAAGTTTTTCCAAGTGCCCTACAAAACTTTTTTCTATTTAGCGACTTTCTTACATTTTGGCTTGTCAGTAATTTCTTAGGAGTAGATAAAAGATTTAAGCGAAATCCTGCGTTTAAGACCGATGATCACAAAGGTTTAGATTAAGCATAACAGTGTTTGAAGAGACTTGAGAAGAGGCGGTAAATAATTGGACTGAGAGTTGCTGATGAGAAATGAGCTGAGTGTAATGATATCCGGATTAGCCAAGGAACGTAGTGTCGATAACCTAGATGGTAGACTGTGTAGGAAAGAATGCAATAACACAGACGAAAATTGTAGAGAAAGAGATTAGAAAAGACAGAACCGTAAGTAGTAGTGCCGTGGTAAAAAGCCACTGCCTTGAAAACTATTTTTCCGGTACGACCGTGGTGGCGATCAGCTAGTGTGCCGGTAGTTCCCAAGGATAACACTACAACCTCCACGCAGCTCCGCCCACTCGTAACTGTGAGACTTGGAACGAGAATAAAAGCAGTACCCAGAAACTTAGAACAGAAGAGAGAGTGTGAGAATATGAGAGGAGATAGTTGTTGTGTTGTGTGTTTTGGAGAGCAGTAGGGTGCTCTATTTATAAGAAAAATAGAGCAACTGCTGCAGCAAAACCGACTCTACAAAAGCAGTCAGTTTTTAAAAAACAAAACATACATACTCACTCGTCTCAGGCCCAAAAAGATAGGCACAACCCGCCGCAAGCGATTCCCAATTCCCAAATCCCGGATCTCGGAACCAGGCACGGGCGTGCGTGTGCGAGCTGAATTAAGCACCTCGCAGAGTCTCTACAAAAGACCCCCTTAACCCACTAGTGATAAGTAAGGGAAGGGTTGTATATATAAACGCATACACACTTCATTTCCTCTCCTATGTGGGATAGTATAAAATATGTTCAAAGGCTTAAAAGCCCCTATTTCCAACAGACTGTTTCCTGGGTGTACGTGTTTTCAAGATTGTGATATTGAGCGTATATATTGAGAAAAGTCCGAAAATAAGTTTCGCGAATAAGGTCCAAACATCATTCTAATCGTTTTGGTATATTTAAGGATTACAAGTTTAGACAGATTGAAATAAAGAAAACAGGACCTAATTCAGTTCTGAACATCTCGATTGAAATAAAGAAAATTGGACCCAATCTGTTCAGATACCTAATTGCGCGCTTGAGAATGGTGTATAAATTATTATCGTAACGAATTTTGTTGGACATCTAAATGTCTAATGCCGTGAGTAGTGCTGAAAGTGGGCCGTGTCGTGCTGGCCCGCGTCCCGGCCCGTCGTGCCATCCCCAACATTTGGCCCGGTCCAGGCACGGTCAGTCGGACCAGTGGGCCGTGCCGTGCCGGCCCGACCACACTTACACGTTGTCGCAGCCCGACCATTGGTCCGGGTAAATCGGGCTCGCGTCGTGCATGGCCCGTGGGCTCGGTCGTACCTGACTCGGGCCAGCCCATGTAATTTTTTTATTTTTTTAAAAAAAGTTGATTTTTTAAATAAAAAATTATGCATAATGAATAATAAATATTAATAATGATTTTAATATATAATTTATTAGCTACATAATTAATAATGTGCATTCAAGTATTCAACTAAATATTAGTGTACTTAATTATAAATTTAGATGAGTCAATCGTTAAAATAATTACCTCAGTTTTTTATTATAAAACAATGAAACAGTTAGGGCTGAGCAAAAATATACGATACAGTTTTATTATACGTATCTGATACGATATACGGTTTCAATTATACGGATTTCCGTATATCCGATACGAATTTCCGTGTATACGATACGGTTTATAAAAAACCGTATCGGATACGTATCGGCAAAATATGAAATCGGATATACGGATTCCGATACGGTTCCTATTTTTAATATAAAATATAAAAATAAAATCATAAAACCACTAAATGTCGAGTATATCCGTGACTCAATCTTATTACTTTTATACATTTTTAAGTTATTTATTCTTATAATATGTGATACTCTTTTAACTTATTAAGAAAAATCATAAAATCACAAAAAAAATAAAAATAAGACATAAAATTTTACATAATTAAATGAAAAACCGGATACCGGATATACGGTTTCCGGATATACGGAAAAACCGGATATACGGTTTCCGGATATACGGAAAATCCGTATCGGATAAGGATACTCAAAATTGAGATTTTTAAAACCGGATATCCGATACGGTTTTGAAAACCGTATCGGATATACGGTTTTGCTCACCCCTAGAAACAGTCTTTCAAAAACACTAAAGTTACATAGAAATAAGAAAAAAAAATACAAATTACAAGAGTATCAAATATAAAATGCAACTATGCATTTGACTAGGTGCTATGCCACCGTGCCAGGCCGCCGTGCCTGGTTCGGGCCACCTCGTGCTCGGGTCGTGCCGTGCCTTGGCACTTGAATTTCTCAATTTGCCGCGCCGTGGCCCGCATACCTGCCCGTCGTTCCGTACCCGGGTTGGGCCAGACATTGCCCCGGGCTCGTGCCGTGTCGGGCCGGACTTGTACCGGACCCGTGTCGCCCGTCGTGCAATTAGCCCGACTGCCAACTCGAGTGCCCATGAGTATGTGGCTATGTTTGACCCAATTTTTTAAGTGTTTTTCCGCCAAAAAAAAATACAAGTTGGTCAAACACACGATTATAAAAGCACTAGCTTTTGAAACACTTCAAAAAAAAATTAAAATGAGAAACAAATACTCCCTTCTTTTATAAAAACTAGGCCCCACATGTTCATAATATAGTTACAGAATTTATTTTCGCAGTACGTTTTTTACTCATTTCAGTACTTTTTGTATCTTACTTTCCATTTGTCTACCCCTTACCATAATATGTGAAACCTAATTCTCTCAATTGTTCACTTCTACCTCTTCACAAAATAAATCAACTTTTACATTTATTATCGATGATAAAGAAGTGTTGAACAAGTATTTATTCAACAATTGATTTATTATTAACGAAATTAATCATTCTCATTCTTTTGATGCTTTTTTTTTTTAATTAATTATGTTTTTATGCTAAAGCTAATTAAGGGTATGTTTTAATTGATAATGGAGGGATGGCGGTTGTTGGTGGCGGCCTGACGCGTCAACGACAAGTGTGGTGGGCGTTGCAGGCAAAAGGGGCGGGACAGTGGTTACGGTTGTCGGCGAGGTTGCCTGGATAGGGGTCAGAGATAAAGAGAAGGAGAGGGGACACATCCGGGTTGCCGACGGTGAGACTTTGTGGCCGGTCATTAGCTGCCGGTCGGTTGTTGGGCAGAGAGGGGAAGGGTGTTCACTGTTCAATGTCATGACATGTACTACGTAGTACATTGTATTATTGTATCTATGAGAGAGATGAGAGGGGTGAGAAATGAGATGGGTAAATTTGTCATAAGCGTACTATAAAGAGTAAATTTATCATAGAAAGGCAAACTACGAGATTTTGGAGTTACCCACATTATATATTTGCAAAAAACTAGTTTTACGGGTATGTAACTCAAACATTATTATTATAATAGTTTATAAATATGATTAAGATTTGCATGAAGATATATTTAAGAATTTAAATTTAAATTTTAAATTACATGTGTAATAAGGAGATTCTAAATGTTTGACAAATATTCATTGAGAATTTAATTATCATGTCTGATAGTCTGAGTACTCGTTGAAATATGATTTGTCCTTTTGATATTTTGTCAGTTCCTACTTCACATGTTAATCGAGAAGCTGAATAAAATCACAAAATATAAAATGAAATTGTTTTTTTATGAATATTATAAAATAAATGCACTTTTGGGTTTTATGTGCGAAGAGTACGTACGGAGTAAGCTAATTTAATGTTTTTATTTTATTTTAAAGTTAAAACAATGAAATATATACGTGTTAAAATTTGAATTCGACCCTCGTTTCTAAGGTCATATTCGACGAATCTTGACCTAAGACCATTTGGGTCGAAGTAACCTGTTAATTTAAGTCAAAACCCACTCGACTCATTGAATCAAAGGCAAGTTTATCTTAAATGTGAATTTAAGACATATAAATCACTAATTTTATTAAAAAATATTATTTATATAATTAATCTATTTTAAAATAAAAAATAATCATACTATTATTTATAATACTTTAAATTACAAACTCAATTAAAATTTCAGTTTTATATAACTTTAATATCATTTTAATATCTTAAATAATTATTAAAAAAACTTGATTTTTGAATAATTGTTTCAATATAAAAATGTATGAGATGAATGTGAATATGTGATTCAAATATCAATATTAATTTAATATAGTTTTTCTTTCAATAAAATTAAAATGCCGTCAGAAACTCATTTTGAACCATATGCTTAGCATAACTAGTCATGTAACTTATATGAACTTATTGACTTTACCCGTCTCTTGACCCGATGTAACACCCGCAAATGTACCCTATTTTTTATAGTAAAAATATTATACGGATACTTTTCAGCGAAATTTAGTTTTAGTTTAGAATTAAATTTTCCGTGTCTAATTTAGAATTTCCGAGTTCGTATTTGGACTTTACGCGAGATTTCGAGTAAGTTACGTCTTAAGACGTTTTTGGGCTTTTCTCATGATTTTTCCACTTACTTCTTCATATACTCCCTCAGAACCCTAACTCCCTCATTCAATCTTCTTCTTCTTCCTCACCAAGAAATCACCAAAACCTAGCCTCCATATTTGATCCATCTTAGAATCGTCACTACTCTTTCATTTCTCGCTCAAATTCACTAAGGTTCGTCTTATTCGTTCCCTCTCATCTTCCTCTATCCGTATTGGTAATAAAATTACCGTCTTTCTCGCTTTTCAATTTATCCGTCTTTCTCAAAGGTGAATTATATTCATCTTTTGTCGTCTTTGTTTAGGTGGAGACCTTCAAGAACCCGATAAAGATTTCTATCTAGTGGAGGAAGACTTAGAAATCGATTAAAAACGCATAAAGGTAACGGTGAAGGGTTACGCGATATCATTTACGTGTTTTTATGTGTTTTCTATGTTAGAAATCGTATTTAGAATATGATTAGTAATCTTAGGATTTGTGTTGTTAATGATGGTTGTTGTTAGTTGATAATTGATATGAGAATTGATGATTTGTGATGATATATGATATTTGTGTGATGACTTAGTGAAATTATGAAATTCGTGTGACTCGTGCCTGCCCGACCAGGACGCTGGCAGCGTCGTAGGACGCTGGCGGCGTTGCCTGGCGCTGGCAGCGTTGCTTGCTGCCAGTTTCCTAAGTCGACTGCAGTTTTCCTGCACTGACCCCTTTTCGTAAAATGATCATATCTCCTTCGTTACTTGCGTTTTTTGGGCTTGTGAAATCTCGTTGGAACCGTAAGAGGATAAGCTATCACCTCCATTTAGAATTTCTGCATTTGCATGTCTAGAACTTTAGTTATGACCGTTTGAAGTGGACCCTTGTTTTATTTGGTTTCCAAACAACGTTGTTTTGGAGAGGGGATCTATGTTTCTTATTTATGGTGCTTCATAAACTTGTTCTATTGCTTATGGATCATGTATTGACTCATTTTTATCATAGTTAAATTTATATAATTCCCTATTCTCATGTTTTGTGACGGTTTTTGGTATGTCACACTTTGAGTCGATTTTTACAAATGTTACGGTTTGAGCACTAATTTCCTATGTGCTTTGTACTCTCATTCCCTTGGCTACCTCCACGTTCGTAAGACTGGAATGTCGGAACGGGGATGTATCGTTACTGCTTAATTGCATGTGTTAGTGGGCATATGACGACGTTGTTGGGAGGCGAACGCTTTGCGTTGATCGACCCGGCCGTCAAATGTTGTGTACTTGCGAGGTGGTGTTATTTGCATGTAGCGTACCGCTTGTTATGAGACTTGTGCTCTTTTCCGCCTCTTTCGTGAATTGATCTACCGAATTTGGGGTTCTCGGCGTCAATGATTGACCGAGTCTTGGATGCGAAATGTCATCGCATGTCGAATCGGAAAATGGTTTATTCCGAGAGTCTGGCCAGGTTTAGACTAGGACCGGATATTTATATCGTCGTGCTACTAGGAGGAGATTAGTCTACATATACGCAATGTCATCGTGTATGCTTTCAGGGAAATGCTTATCTCGTGGATGCCTTTTAATCATTCTTGCCATGTACACGGTGCTAGTGCGTTTCATTTACCGTGAGAGATGTCGTCAATGTATTGGTACGTTTAAATGTGTGATTATATGATGATTACTTATGATCTTCACATGACTTGGCATGGTTTTTTTGTCGAGTCTCAATCTTATCAAACTTATACCGCTAACGGTGAGATGCAAGCCCTAGTGAGTGTATTCGGTTGCCTAAGAGTGTCTTCCCCATGTCTATCTATCGCATGATGGTTACGATTTTGTACTCCATGTATCGATATCTTTATGCATTGAATTGCCTATCTATCCTTTTCGTATTTCACATGTATATCTATATATGCATGCTTCTACTTTTGTATTTCCTTCTATGTACGTTTAATGTGATATGGCTGGGAGAACCCGGAGTTACTCCCCACTGACTGTGGCGTTCATGTTTTTTCATGGATGAACAGGTTGCTTGATTGGATGGCATTTTGCTTGATATTTTGGGTTCGGGTGTGAGCTAGCGGGCGTTGTCCCTGGATGAAACACCTCTAGACGTTCATTAGCTAGATGCTAAATAACTTTGTCTTTTGTTAACACTTTGAGAGACTACGTCTCTTGTAGTATTTTGTATTTGGTTTGTAATATTTGACACTCCTCGTATTTTCTATTTGCATGTTAAAATGTTTTAAAAACACCGTATTTCCGCTAATTAAATCACATGCTTGTATGTTTTATTTCCGCATTCGCGAGGGTTGTCACAGTTGGTATCAGAGCTTAAACGCTCCCGACGCACACACGTGAACCCTAAACTTAAACTACTTGACCTTGAAATAATAAATGAGAGATGGGTAGACTTAAGGACCTAAGGTGGTAGTCTTTGGTGTACTTGATGTTTGTTAGGTTCTAACTTGTTTGTTGATTGTGTTGAGTGATGTTATGTTTGTTTGTATCTACCGTCTTAAGGTGGATCATTGTGTTACCTAGAAGAAGTATCTCTACCGAAGATTTGAAGATTTACAATCCTAATTGAAGTGTATTTCTTCTTCATCTATGAATTCTCTCATCCTTATTGTATTATGCTCTCTTCCTTCTATCTAGGTGCTTCTTTCTCTTCCAACTTGTTTGCCTCTTGAAGATTACTCTTGTTACTTCCCTCCTCCTTATCATTTTGTATCCTTACCTTCCTCTTGTAACATTTTTTATGGATGTCATACCCATTAGTTTGTGGTATATTATACTTGGTCGGAAGAACTTTGAACTTTGTGGAATATTAGTGGTTGTTAGAATGAATTTGTGATTTGAGGAAAATGGTGTGAATCTAAATTCACCCTATAGTGGTGATTGGTTGTATCTCTAAGGAAAGGTAGTAAGATAAGTTTGATGATTTTAATGCTTGATGCTTGTCATGACTTGTGTGTAAATAGTTCATGATATTCGATGGTGTAAGGTTGAATGATTTGGTTATGACTTCTCAACTCATTAGTAATTTAGTCTTTTGGACTTAGAAGTTTAGTATTGTTTTGAAGACCATGCTCATGATAGGTCTAATTGGGTAAATAGGAAGCTTTGAATGATGCCTTGAGTTGTAAAATGCTTTTGAGACTAAGTGACTTCTTGTGGATTCTAGTTGATGTGTTAGAGTATAGGCTTGAAGAAAAAGCATTTGGCTATATTTCTTGGATTTAAAGATATGATCTTATCTTATGGTATCGGAGACTCGTTTGGAGTAGTAAGGTTTCGTTGTAAGTTGAACCATATTACTTGAGGATTATGATATGACTTATGATGGAAATACCTT